>CAUJNA010000913.1:132784-263756 GCA_963377175.1 Effrenium voratum | reverse complement strand
ATATATATATTCAAATAAAATGGTATCTTCATCAGTGAAGAACAAATAGCAACAAAAACTCTGTGTATACAAATGTACATATATGTTTCCAGAAATAAACAAACGTGCGGATATAACTCAATACAACGCGTATACTTATAAGTGTGGCTCTGCCGAGATGCCTGCACAAGCTCGTAAGTATACGGGCTGTTGGCCTTCCAGTGTTTCTGGGTGGCAATGCCGATCGTCTCTGGAAGAGTGACTTCCGCACAGCCGTCCTTGTACTCGGTGATGGTGGCCCCGATCTTTGGTGGCATTCTGTGACTACGAGAGACACGCAACGCAACACACTGTGCCGAGGCTACAAACACAGTTCTTGGACCACAAGACTGGCATGGTGTGAGATCAGCGTGCTGTCAAATTGGCCACATGCACACTTGCATCGGATGTTGTTGCGCACCCACACACACATATATACACAGGCGAGGATACAAGCACCCATTTCTATAAAATAATGTGACTCATAACACAATGACAGAAAACACATGCCCGGCCGCGCAAGCTGCTCATATATTTTCCTCTGCATCGATGGGACTGTGACTACTGCAGCATCAACGCATCTCAAAAAACTCTATTAGGCCCACCTGGCCCTTTTATCTTCCCAGTGATGTCTGTCCCACCATGAGTCCCAGCTCGCATTTTCAGTATGGTAAGGAGCATGGCCGCCACCTTCCTGTTTCGCTCGATTCTTTTGAACCTCCTTGTCGAACACAGAAACCCACAGCGCCACCTGGTGGCTAGAAAACGGATCGCCAGCGGTGCGAACACGCGGCATCTTGATGGATCGCATGCAGTCATCTTCAAAGTTCCCGTCAACGTCTCTTTGGATCATATATTGAAAAATAGCGCTCAGGAGGAGCCTGGCGCGCGCCACATTGCTTATACATGTTTCATTATGTGTTTGCAATCATTTGTTTTGACAACAAACTAAAACCTTGCGCAGCAAACAATTTACCAAAGACGCATCAAGAGATCAGAAACACAGCACCCCCCCCCTCCCGCCCCGGTGTTCGCGCAGTCCTGCAGTGTTCGGCATACTTGTCAGGGCCATGACGTTCTCCATGTTTCTTGATCCAGCCCATGACATGGGATGACGGGTCCAGCCGCACCATGGAGGCCTCTGAGTAGAAATTGCCTTCCAGGAACACAATCCGCATATAGTGCCACGTGTCAAGTGACAAGGTCCCTGCTTGGCCTTCAGGCAAGATTTTGGCGACGCCAAATGCCATGTGCTGCCACGCATCGGTGTTTCTGTTCCTGCGCGCAAACTTAGAAATAATATCTATACAGGAGGAGGAGAAACTGAAACAAACAAGAGCACAGACACAATTGAAAAAGCACAGCATCTCTCGGTCCTCAGCTTCCGAAGATTCACCATAAGCTTGCCCGTCTCTCTGAGCATCTCGAGGTCAACCGACGCCAGTAGTTGTATGACCGTAGCCATGTCCAGCACAATTCTAACTGCCCACTTTTGATTCTGCAGCGCATACACTTGCCTTTCCACCTTTACCTCGCTGTAGCACTGCAAGAAGCTGCCCTCGTCTGTTTTCAACTGTTCTAGATTCATGAGGTCGACGATGGCTTGCCTAGGCACATCACGAAGCACGCATCATAATTCATCGCGACAGAATCACGCCACAAGCCTGATATATGTTGTAAACGAAGTATCGCGCACGCTATCCCGAGTGATCTTATCCGGCATATAATTGGACAAATTATAAACCAATCTCACACATGGTGCAACCCTTTGTTTTTGTTTAAATAAGCAATAGAATATGTATATAGATAGATATATATATATATATGTATATATATGTGTGTGTATGTGCTTGCATTACACACCAGTCTGTTTGGCGAATGTTGATGAGAATTATTATAACATATATATATATATACAAATACACTCAATGCCGAAAGTCCTCTACTGCCAAGTCTACTATAGCAAATCGCAGTGAACGATACATGCACATATACAATCTCGGGATAGCGATTGCACAGTCTTTTTATACTTGACGCCGAGGTGCTTGGACTTGATGATGGCCAGAAGGCGTGCCAGTCCTCTGTTTTTTTCATCAAAGCCTCCGTATCGACACTGTTAGCCTCCTCCAACGGGGCCCGCTTCATGGACTGGCAAGCCTCCAGGGACCGACCCAGCACGTCATTCCACTTCGTGAGGGACATCTCCAAGTTCTCTAGGCCAAGCGGGTTTGCCTGGAGCAACGGCATGGACGCGAAAAATGCCTGGAAGATGCCAGGCGTTGGCACGCAATGTTGCATCATTGCTCCAAAATCTTGCCACGCGGCAAGATCTTCCACTGTCCGTTCGTGCTCCTCCTTCAAAACTTGGGCCTCACTCGAAGAAGACGGTACGTCCTGTCCAGGCTCAAACTCACCTGCTGCATCCACATCATCCCTGCGCAAAGAAGGCGCATCCCTGTGCAGAGAAGGCGCATCCCTGTGTGGCAGTCGCCCTGAGGTCGCTGGAGAAGAGGCTTGAGCGTGAGGAGGAAAGGGCCTTTCTGCCTGTCTGACAACATCAGCTGACACAGCTGTCACCCGTGCTCTGTGGTATCTATGTACTCTGCAGGTAAGCGCTGATGGTTGCTCCAAGGCCGGAGCTGGCGCCTCAGCTTCCACGAGATGCCGCTGCCAAGGATCCTCGGCCAACGCAGCCGACCTACTCGCGGTATCACCAGATCTTGCTGGATCAACCGATCCTGCCCTCCCTTGATATCCACAATGCTGCTGATGGACATGCAAGAAGCGGAGTGTGATGTTGTACCGGAATCGACCGGACACCAGCTGCGAAGACGCCTGGAGCGCCTGTTTCTGGTCCCGATCGGCAAACCGCGAACCACGCCACATTTGCTGAACCAGGTCCTTCCAAGATGATCTCTTCGGCACAGAGTGCTGAAAGTATAGTTGGAACTGCCCGCACATAATCACGACATCACCAGGGTTCTGCCACAGCACAAGCTTCTTCTCTTGGAGAGCCCTTTGGCCGATTCTCCATTGTAGAGGATGCTGAAACTTTTTCGATGTTGCGGGGGTGATCACCAGGAAGCCACCAAGGCTATAGGTCCAGCTTACAATCGGATCTGATGCGGTGTACTCTGTTCTGTAATCAGTATGCGGTTCTATAGAGTCACCTCGAGCCAAGTTATACTTGTTGAAAAGTAATTGGAAGCTTTTCCTTCCCCAATGCTGCAAGCCGGCCAGTCGATCTCGCAGTAGCGACTGGACCTCCTCGCCGCGCCGATACTCGGAAAGCCTTCTTGGTACATTTTTCATCTTGGCGTCGCCCCCAAACCCACCTTTGAAGCAGCAGCAGTCAGAAGGAAGCAAATACGCATACTCGTAGTAAACTCCCTTGGTGCCGACTTCTACTGCACGGCTTGGGTCCATGCCAGGGCTGTGCACTAGTGCGTGGTCCTTGCAGTTCTGGTGTATGTCCTCCACAAGCTCAGGCCAGCGCTGTAGACTTTCGCCCTGTTCTGCATTGGGAATGCGCAGAAGCCATGAGAATGTGTCAGCACCAAACAACTCATGACCGGCGCCGACATCCTCGATACAATCTGCATGCGGATACAAAGCCTTAGCGAAGCGCTTGGCGTCACCCAGGCTGCTCACACCAACCAAGTCGTGAGCAGCAGCATCCATGGCTGGTATACGGGTATCTCCAGATCTTTTGCTGGATGAACCGATCACACCATAAAAGTTTGCTCGAGGGTCAACAGACATGACAGATCAAACCATCTCTAGATTCAGTGTTGTTAGAAATGTGTGTGTGTTTGTTTCGTGTGTGTGATCTGACCGTACAAGTCATGCGCATGTCAGTGGCTGCGGAGATCAAATCTGTTGCGTGGACACCTCCCCCCCTCCACCCCCCCCTCCCCCCCCCCCTCCCTCCCTCCCCCCACCCCACCCCCCCACCCACCCCCCACCCCCACCCCCCCAATCCCCAGGGGGTGGGGGTGGGGGGTGGGGGGTGGGGGGGTGGGGCGGGAGGGTGGGCCACCCCCCACCACCCACCCCCCAAAAAATGGAGAAAAGGGGGGGCCCGGGGGGTGGCGTGTTGAGGGTTGCCTGTTCTGGTTTTTATGTTCATCTCAAATCTGTGTTCCCCCTTATTCGTTTTTAAAAGGGTGTTTTCGGGGAGCTTATTTATCGTTTTCGTTAAGGTAATCATTTGGGTAATTGCCCCCCTTGTTCATTGTTGGGCTGGGGGCCGACATTTTTTTCATTTGAAAGAGTTAGCCCTTTTAGTAGTTATCAAGTTCTGGGGTGTTGGTGGTGTATTTGTTTTGTTAGTGTTTTTCTCACTAATTTTCATTTATAGGTTAAAAGTTCAGTATAATTATAACATATAAGATTTTACATGTTATTATTATATTATGATTATAATTTCAGTTCAGGATAATAATCTAATTGGTTTGTCTTACTTCTTTCATACATCATTTTAAAAATAATATTAACATCTCTCGCTGTATTCTGAACATTAAACTTTTTACTTTCAATCAATAATTTGATATGTTCGTTAACATCTTCTCCTTTCTCTTGACTATAACCCAACATCCATAATATATCGTAAATCATTTCATATTTTTCTTACTGATTTTAAGAAACTGTTTAACACAGTCGTAAGGTGGTATTTTATTTACAGTTAGAAATATTAAAATATCATCTTCTACATTTCTATTATGTTATTCTTTTTATTTCCAACAGACATTTGATTAAAAATTGATTATCTCTCCAAGTTTTACAATTTTTTGATTAAAAATTGATTATCTCTCCAAGTTTTACAATTTTCACATTCGTCTTCTTCACCATCCATTGAATAATTAATAATATTATTCACTATTTCATTAGGTAAACTCAATTTAAACAATTCCATATTTTCTTTTTTGAAGTGACAACAATCATAGCATTTTTTATCGATATAATTATTGATTCCATCACCGTTCATTTTTCTCTTAATATATAGGGTAATAGTAGTTTTGGCTAGGGGGTTGCTGGTCGGCTGGTCTGGGTTTCAGGTTTAATTTAAATGTCTTAACCTTGTTGTTAGATTATAAAAACTAGGTTTAATCATATTATAATTGAATAATATCATTAAACTAAATCACTCACGCTTTCCATCCACCTATTCCATCCCACCAGAATTCAATAATTCGCATCTGACCATCTACTAGACTGTCTTCTGTGTTTAGTTTCCGTATCGCTCCTGATAAGATATAGTGATTAATAATCATAGCATTAAACTGTCCATCTCGGTTTAACTTTTTACCACAGTCTTTTATGATGTCTTCATCTGTTAGGTTTTCATACATTTCTTTCATGATGTCAAACCTAACAAATGAGTATATTGCCATCAAGTTTAATCCGCTATTATCCCTAAACCTGTTAATAACATCTTTCCAGAATTCTTCGTTTTCATCAACTGGTGGCAAAGGGTGTCTTTTGATGAAATCCTTTATTTTGTTTAACTCGTCATCTAATTCCTTTTTATAACTGTCATTATCATCATCTTCTTCGTCTGATAGCGTCCAGTTTGATAAGTCAGCAATCACTCCGACATTTTCTAAATTCAAGTCCTCTAATCTTATTTCAGTCATATTTTCACTTAATATAATAAGTTAATATTTCTTTAAGTAGTTTTTATTTTATGTTAAGGGGCGGAGGTTTATGTTGATAAAATTATTTTCTAACATTTTAATATAATGGCGAGATTAACGAAAGACCAAATAATCAGCAACATCTATTACGACTTAGACGAGGGTTTCGGAAGCATACAAGCGACACACAAGAAGGCAAAGGAAGAAGACCCAACAATAACAATAGACGATGTAAAGTCTTTCTTGAAGAAACAACCAAATAAACAAATCAAAAATTATAGAGGTACTAATTCCTATACCGCTCCATTCGCGCGATATGAATATCAAATAGACATAATGCATATGTCACCTTTAGCAAAAGACAACATCGTTCCACAGTATGCTTTAGTCGTGATTGACATCTTCAGTAAATTAGCTGATGTAATACCGATGGAGGAAAGAGACGGAGAGCACGTTTTGAAGGCGTTGAGAACAAGCTTTAAAAAGATGGGTTATCCGATGTCCGTGTATTCTGATGACGACGGAGCGTTTGCAACTAAAAATCAAGTTCAGGATTTCTTCAACAGTGAAGGAATAAACCACATCGTCACGAAGACCCACGCAAATGTGGCCGAGCGTTTTATTAGAACGATGAAAAACAAAATTCACGATAGAGTTAGGTTTAACAACATGAAATGGACCGACGCCCTAACGCCAGCATTGAAACAGTATAACAGCACATCTCACTCATCAACAAGGATGACACCGTCTGAAGCACACAAGGACGACAATGAAATAAATGTAAAGGTCAATCTTAAACTACGAGAAAAAAACAAAAGAAAGTATCCCAAAATAGAGGAGAACGACAAGGTAAAAGTGTTCCAAAAGAAAAGGGGTAATTACACCGACAGAAAGGAGTATAACTCTAAATGGTCTAATAAAATATTCAATATTGATAAAATTGAATATGATATTATGGGTAATAAAACTTACAAAGTAGCAGGAATAAACAAACCGCTTTTGAGACACGAAATTTTGTTAGTTAATGATTAAACGTATTTCTTGGTATCTTCTTTATACTTGACTTGATAGTAATCCAGACTTGATTGTTTAGGTTCTTTTATGATTTTTTCATTCAGTTTTTTAACATAAATGTTTCGTTTATTTTTGTATTCACTACTGTCTCTATCTACTTCTTTTGCTTGATAATTGTTATTGTTATCATATGTAGGTTTAATATTCAAGCTCTTTAAGATTTTCAGTATGTTTTCATTTTGCTCCAACACTTTTTCTAATCTTGGAAACAACAACTCTAAACTACTGTCAATGTTCGCTAAATGTTCCTCCATATATACTAAATTATAAAACTAAACTTTTAAAACTAAATGTTGCAATTATGTTAAATCTACTCTTTAAATACTAATTTTTCATTATTTGTTTAACAGTTTCCTGAGTTTCCTTATCACCATTATCTGATGGAGTAACTCCCCTCCCAAATCGTATAGCAATATTATGAACATCTGTTTCTAAGTTTATACTGTCTTTAGTTTTATCAATATTCATTTTCTTATCATTTCTACTTATTTTGAAACTTGTCGGAATACACGAACATTTACAGTTTCCTTTCTTTTGTATTTCTAATTCATTTTTCATTTCTAAGATTTTTTTGCACATTGGACAAGCAAACTGAATAACTGATGTTTCTTTAACAATTTCTTCTTTTTCTTCATCAGTTGAAGAAACAACTGATTCTGTCTTATTCTTTTTCTTTCTCCCCATCTATATTAATATTTATATTTTTAATATATTGTATCACAAACTTAATTAATTCTAAAACAAAATAGCATACTTTCTTAAATCTATTATCAGTTATTATTACTTGTTCTATATTTTCTACTTTATCTATTATATCAATATAATCCGAATAACTTCTATTCATATAAAATAATAAATATAAAATATTTTCTAAATAACTTTAATATTATTTTATTATGTCTGATGTTCCAATAATAAAACCAATAAATATAACTGATTACGATTTCAAACAATCTAAATATGAACATGTACCAAAACTACCTTTTCGCTCAATTGTTGTTGCTTCATCAACGGGTGGCAAAACAGTTTTAATTCAAAACCTTATCCTAAATGTTTATAGGGACTGCTTCGCCCGTATATTCATTTTTAGCCCGTCGGTTCATAATGACCCTACCTTCGTTGAAGTCAAGAAATATCAAAAAGATAATATGAAGGTTGATGATGAAAAAGAAAAGTTATATTATGACACCTACCAACCTGAAGAACTGGAAGAAATAATTAACACACAAAGAAAGATAATTCATTATATGAAAGAACAGAAGATGAAGAAACTACATTCAATTTTAATCATAGTTGATGATTTTGCAGACGACCCTAAATTTGTTAGATATAGTAAGTTACTTCATGGACTGGCAACGAGAGGCAGGCACGACGCCATTAGTTTTTGTTTAAGCGTTCAAAAATATCGTGTCCTAGCACCAATCATTAGGTTGAATTCTAGTTCGTTGTATATCTTTAAGTTAAAGAATGTATCAGAGTTAATGTCATTCATTGAGGAAAACTCGGCCATCGTTGATAAAGAGCAACTGTTAAATATGTATCATAAAGCGGTAGATGATAAGCCCTACTCCTTCTTTTATGTGAATATGAATTCCAAAGATGTTAATAATATGTTTTATGTCAGATTTGAAAAAGCATTTAAAATAAAATACAGATTTAAATATATTATGTTATTTTATGATTTACCATTAGACATTAAAAACCTTGTATTATCTTATAATTTAGGTGATGTTAGATTATTAAAAATATAAAATAATAATATTATTAAAATGTTGAAATTGATAATATCAATATGAAAAATATTATCAATAACGGCATATCATATATTTTTAACTTAAGTGAGTTAGATAAATTACATCAAAAACATAAACCATTAAAATTATTAATTGAATATGATATATTTGTTACATCTCATTTACTTGTTTGAATCATGTTCGTAATCGTACTTTAACATCAAATATTTTATTTGATATTTATTATTTTCTTAATAAAGACCTTTATGAAACTAATTTAGTGTATAGGGACAATGTGGCTAATTTTATTTCATTACATGTGAAAAAAAAAACTATTAAAGTCATCAATTATGAAAGACAAAGTTTTATTAGTAAATCTTATTCATATTTTTTGTTAATAATGTTAATGAATCATATTAATATTATTAATTTAAATCAATGAAGCGTTGCATAAATTCAACGCAGGTAATTTATATAATAGTTTGTCCGATTTTTGATTTTCTAACTTTTCTATTCTCGTTACACATTCTTGAATAGATTTTATTATTAAAGTATCCGCTCTCGTTTTTTCATCTACTCTTAAATTCTTAATGTCTTCCATACTGTTATTTTCTTCGTTTTTGCTTTGACCA
Organism: Effrenium voratum; assembly: GCA_963377175.1. Classification (NCBI taxonomy): domain Eukaryota; class Dinophyceae; order Suessiales; family Symbiodiniaceae; genus Effrenium; species Effrenium voratum. The sequence goes on along the minus strand of CAUJNA010000913.1, from coordinate 254,663 downwards.
ATACCCATTATATATTATTATTTAGATTTTTCTTTTTTCAATTCCTTAATTTCTTTTTCAAGTTTATCTATTTTATCATTCAATTCTAATACTGCTTTATGAACCAACACGGGTAAAACTAAATAATTCAATCCTAAATACTCTTTATCTTTACATACAATATTTTCAAACTCTTTAGGAATTGCTTTTAATACTTCATCTGCGATATATCCTATATGAGTTTTACCCCCGTCATTTCTATCGTGTCTCTTAAACTTCTTTGGCTTAAATTTCTTAATAATATTCATACAGTTAGATTTGACATTGTCTATGTCATATTTCAACCGCGAATCAGATGAATCAACAAACGTTCCGTTAATGGTTACTGTCGTTGCTGTTAAATCTATGTTAGTTCCTGTTGATGGTTCAAGTGTATTACATAGCAATTTCTTCGTTCCTGCAACTGTTACATTTTCATTAAAAGTTGATGAGGCATTATTTGTAAAACTTCCAGTATTTACTGTTGTTCCAAATGTCTTATCAATAGATAATAAAACTGAAGGTGTAGTTGAACTATCTGAAACTCTAAAAGCTGTATTTGACGTTCTGAATATTACATCAAATGTAGATAAATTAGTTCCATCATAATAAGTTGATATTTCACTCGTACCAAGCTTTATGTCTGTGCCAGTAGTCATGGAAATATCATTTAAAAATGAAACTGTTGTTAAATCAAATGATTGTATTGTATTAGTTGCTAAATATGCATTTTGAACTGCTAAGTTAGTATCAACGGTTATTAATGTTCCTCCGTTAGGTGCTAAATGATTGCTTCTTAATGCTCCATTAGTTTTAATATAAACATCATCAGCAAATAAATTACCCATTACATCAACGGTTGAAGTATTAAAAGTCCATCCGCTAGTAATATTAACTGCCCCGACTATGTTGGACTGAACAGCGGGGTCTCCACAAATAAATCTAATTGAAGAATTAGCATCACTATTCCTCATATCAAAAGATGAAAAAGCGCTAACATATCTATATAATTCACAGTTTGTATCAATTGTTAATTTACCATCAGTATCAATATTAACATTATCACAATTAACATCAGCATTCGTATAAATATTACCTAACACATCTATAGGTTTACTAAAAATTGTTTTTCCTACAAGCCCATCAGCCATAAAATATTGGTTAGAAGCATTAGTTATATCTCCTACACTACACGCTACAAAATTAGGATGATGTATATAAAAACCTTCTATTGCATCTGGTGTATATGTTTCTAAATATGGTTCTAATCCATTTATTGAAGTATTGATATTATCTATTTTTGTTTTAATATCTGTTGAAAAATCATTATTTGTAAATAAATTTCCTTTCATATACACACCTCCTTCGAAATATGATGTTCCGTGTGCTTGAGCAAAATTGTATGAAGTATGAACATTACCGTTAATCGTAATTCTTGAAGCATTATTAGGTCTTCCAATAATAACATCTCCTGTATTCCATCCTAACCATAATCTATAAGGAGTAGCACCTGTTAGTCCTTGATAAGAGTCCAACTGACAACCTCTTTTAAATTCCAGTCGTTGGTTACTAACTGCGTCCTGGATTCTAAATATTGGATTAGTATTATCTGTTAAACTAAGTATTAATGGAGAGTTTACTGTTTGTGCAGTTGTATTAACTTTGTCTAATTTTTGACTTATTGATACATCCTGTGCGCTATCATTTGTAATTATTGTATTTATCGTATTTGTATTACCACTTATTAATCCTGCTAAATTATCTGACTGTAAAACATATCTAGCATCAGAACCTGCTATATCTAAAATAGACGAACACGAAAATAAACCAGATACTTGTAAATTAGATAATATTGTAGTATTATGATTTAATATTATTTTATCATTTTGAAAAGTTGAAGAATTATTAATTTCTACATCTCCAAAACCTCTTTGATTCAAAAACATAGTTGCTCCACTTAAATTTCCATAAACATAACTATCAAAATAATTATTATACATTTCAAAGAAATTATTATAATTTCCAAATCCTGCTATTTTGAAAGTTGCAGTAGTTGTTATATTATGTATTAATGTATTATTTAATATTGATGTATTTAACTTTTTTGATAATAAATTATTAGTTGTTATTTTATTATAATAATCTGCTTCATTAAGTGAACCTCCATTCTGTAAATCTGATATTGCTGAAATATGTGAATTTACTGTACTATTTAATCCTGTTATTAAATTAGAATTAGAACCAATATTATTAAAATTAGTTGTTATAGTAGAATTCAACTTATCTATTAAATGAGTATTAAATGAAATATTATTAATATTTGAATTGCTTAAATTAGTATTTGAAGAAATATTATTAAAATTAAATGTTATAGTAGAATTTAAATTATTTATTAAATTTGTATTTGATGAAATATTATTAAAATTTGTATTTGAAGTTATTGTCAGATTACCTATTAAAAATGTATTTGAACTAATATTATTTGATAATACATTAACTTCCGTCTTATTGTATGATTGAGTTATATCATAAAAATTAGCGTCAATCTGTGCTTTTGTGTAAGTATCTACTTGGTCTGCTTTGTTGTTGAGTAAATCAATTATATCTGATTGATTAGCGTATATGTTTCTAATGTTTGTTACCCCGCTTGTAGAATTGATTTCGCTAATTGTGTGCGCTACAACATTCTCAAAGTTTGTTAAATTTATTGAAGGCATTATATATTAATAGTAGAAAATGATAATATTTATTTATTTTAATGTTATCATTTTTACTTATTCTTAATCTAAAATCTGCACACCGGCGTCTCTAATGGATAATATTTGTTCTGATACTAATGTTATATATATTGTATCTGGCATATTTGCTGTTACCATATTTCCAATAGGTTTGCACACGAATTAAAAGTTGTTGCCCTGCTTTCGTGTTAATTCCAGTATATGAACTATCGGGAACCTTTTCGAAATCCATAGCAAAGATAAACTTATCAACACGATAAGCAGAATATTCAATTGATAAATGGTGTTGATGGAACAATGGTAAATTTAATGCTTTTCGTAAATAATAGAATGCTTGTGTTAATGAACGGCAAGGATACTCAGGATATAGTTTTGACCCTAATTGAAGTTGAAATTCTAAATCAAGGTCGGAATTGTAGTATCCACTGTCTTGATAATTCAAATTATACATAGGATGATAGAAATTGTTGTATTCTTTCATAACGTGAGTATCGCCTACTCCGCTTTTGTTAAAACTGATGAACGCGGCAGCGAGTTTAGACACTGAACGAACAACAGTAGTGTTAATTGACGACGAACCATCGGGAACTTGATTAGATTGACAAATATAAGTATTATAAGTAATAGGTAATTCTTTCCCATCAAGTAGGTGTGCAACATATTTATTATGAAGGTCGTTGTCCAAGCTTACCAAATCAGTTTGAAGGAATGCGTTACTAATTGAGAACTGCTCATTTGTATGAAGGCTTGTATCTGTGTTGCCACTTGCTGGAAACCTCGTACCACCAACTGTAACAACACAATCACTAAAATTTGAAACCATTTCAAGTTCTAAAACAAGAGGACACGCTTTTAACGGGATATACTTAAATTGATTGAATAAACCAAGCATCGGTTTAAATCCCACAACCATTTTTCTTCTAAAGCCTGGAATTGTGTAAGCGTCATATGCAGGACCAATATGACCCGATGCAGGAACTGCACGACGTGTGTTTAAATCATCATCATATCTATAACCAAAACTCTGGGCGTCTTCATTGTCTCTTACTCCTTTTGACATCAAGCAACTCATCATGTGATGATTTCGGTTGTAATAATCAATGTCTTCAACAAGTTGATTACCAGCAATTAGTCTTGCTCTTCTAAAAAAGGAATAAGCAGGAGACAGAGGACGTAAGCGTTTATTGTCTGACGGGTCAGTGTTTTCAACGGTGAAATAAACCATTACACTCTGCGGGTCAAGCCAAGTATTATCTTCAGCATTTAAAGCTATTTTCAACACACGTTGACCAGATGAAGGGGTGTAGATATTACTTCCAGAAGGGAAAAACGAGACTGAACAACAAGAACAACAAGAACAACATAACAACAGAACAGCACGAACAACAAGAACAAGAAAAACAACAATAATAAGAATAACAATAATGACAAGAAGGACAATAAGAACTAGAACAAGAACAAGAACGAGAACGAGAGCGATAACAACAAGAACAACAAGAACAGGAACAAGAACCAGAACAAGAGCAAGAGCAAGAATAATAACAAAAACAAAAAGAAGAACTACAACAACAACAACAACGACGACGACAACAACAACAGCAGCAGCAGCAACAACAACAACAACCACCAGAACCAGAACCAGAACCAGAACAACAAGAGCCATAAACAACAAGAACAAAATTAATAACAAGAACAAGACGAATAACAAGAATAATAACAATAAGAAGAACAACAAGAATAACAAGAAGAAGAACAGCAAAAAGAACAACAAGAAGAACAACAATAAGAACAATAAGAAGAACAACAAGAGCAACAAAAAGCACACAAGAACAGGAATCAGGAAGAACAATAACAATAACAAGAACAAGAACAATAACAAGAAGAACAAAAAGAAGAATAAACAGACAGAACACACAAGAACAATACCAAGAAAAACAACAAACAAGACCAAGAACAAGACCAATACCAAGACCAAGACAGAGAACAAGAACAAGAACAAGAACACGAACAAGAACAAGAACAGCAACAGCAACAGCAGCAACAGCCACAGCCACAGCCACAGCCACAGCAACAGCAGCAACCACAGCAACCACAACAAGCACAACAACCACAACCCCACAACCCCACAGCCCCACAACCCAAACCAGAACGAGACTAGCACCAAGAAGCGGAATAATAACAATGCGCACAAAACGCGACCAACCAAATAAAACAAAACACACAAACAAACGGAAGGACGGACGGCCAAACAAGCAACAAACAAAAACGCGACAACACACAACACACAACTAATAAAGACGGCAAACTCACCACAAACACGGTCACAGCAACAGCCACGATGACAAAAGAAGCGATTCCCTCGACTGCGGCAACAAGTCCAATTGCTACAGAGAAACGGTCTGCTCCATCATAGCCTCGGCAGGGGCAATGTAACAATAAGGCGTGCGCCAGATGCAACTGCGTTTGCGGTCGCAAGCAACAAACACCCAATCCTGTCCAACAAGCATCTGCCACGGATTCTTACAGTTTCATTTACTCTGAACAAGTTGGAAAACAACAGCAATCCTCCAACACAAAAGTCTCAAGTGTAAATTGCCAACTGAGATCCTGTGAACCCAGGACCCGTCAAAGGACCAGGCCTCCCCCAAATGGTTCAAACCAGGCCATGGGTGATATATAGTGTACAACTTCCACATCATTGGCAATGTATGAGGTTGTTGTCCTTTTGAAAATAGCCTCATCAATGTTGGTTGACCAGCCAATGCATGAGTTGCTCACAATACCCAGAGGTTCATCCCCTCACCGATCTCCGCTTTCCAGGGACGATGCTCTGAGGTCCCGGCTGTAGATCAAACGCCGCTGCTCACCTGCCTCATGCGCTGCTGCGGTGAGGAGCCAGGCGAAAGCGGCGGCGGCCATGGCAAAAGGCCCCAGTGGCCCAGGGCCGGGAGGAGGGGCCTCAACCCCTGGTAGAATGCATTAGAATGCAATGGTTTACCCTGAGGCTGGACCGAGGTTGAGGCAGGACCTTGCAATCTACACTGTGTACAGAACCTTCGGAAATGCCTACGTGAAACTTGCCCGTCGGGAACGGAAAGGGCTAACACAGGGTTGTCACGATCAAGTGCCAAGCATAACTTCAAGCATACGAAACACATGTTGCTCATGCTTCTCTTCCCTGCTTGTCCTGGCACTTGCTGAGCTGTGATCTGTTCAGCGCAAGCGAAATGCCGTGGGTGTTGGCCAGTTTTGCACATCCAAATGGATCCACAGCCGCTAGTGATCAGCCACGTTGCCAGCGATGTCGACGAATGGCATTCTATGGTCATTGCTCAGGAACAAGGTCAACTTTTATAACTGAAATACATGTAAATTATAGCAATAACCTGTTTTTTTTTTTTTTTTTTTTTATATGTACATATATATATATATGTATATTATATTTTTCCAGCACGGTCTTTCATGACAAGCACACCTCGCCGGAAAATGTATGAAAAACAAAACTATGCGCAAGAAACTCAAGGAAAGCGCACAAACACACAAACACACACGGAAAGCTGAGAAAACGTCCGCTGCAACAAGGCAAATGTGCTGAAGACATCCTTGCTATTGGCGGTATCAGCATCTTGCGCAACCCTAACCCCCCCCCCCCAGAAAGCGCCACAGGCGAAAAGTCGACACTAGTCAATTCATGCAGCCCATCGCACCAAAACAAAAACAAAAAAAACAAAAACAAAAAAACTGGAGCTTCCGCCATGTCCACTACAACATGTCTGCTGGTGGTAGCCCAATTGCAAGCAAAGCAGTCAGAACAATATCAAACTCCACGATCATTATACCTTCTGGATACGCACCATCAGGAACCCCTTGAAGCCTCCCTTCCTGACAGGAGTGGAAGCAAGAAACTCAGGTAACCAGCCTGGCCCGATGGATTTCTCTCCGGTCGGTGGCTCATGCCTCTCTCATCGCAGCCGAGGCCAGTGCGCAGCGCTTCACGTCCAACTTGCCTCGGGCATTCCTGGGCTCGATCTGTCAGACTGGCCATCGCCAACTTTGGGTGGGGCTTTGGGATGTCATCAAAACCTCTTTGCGGAGGAAAATGTGCTGCAATTTCTTGCGTAGCGCTGGTACCACCCGATGAATCTGACGACTGGGACATCTGCGAGGAATAGCTTTCCATGGCCAGCCGATGGGCGCCAATTGTCAACATGGGGGCAAAACGATGATAAAGACAGGGGGGGGGAATCCTGACCGCTTGGTCATTGAATTCTCCTGAAGGGGCAGGCCGTATGCTGGCCAAAATGAGCACAATAGTTCTGCCTGACAGTTCCTGGATCACCACGGTGAAGACCGCCTAGAAACCATGCATTGGTGCGGCCAATGCAGGTGAAGCCCCATAGAAATCTGGAGACCCTTTACTTTCTATGATGCCGCCAACTTAACCCTTGCTACTGATAGGCATCTCGGCTCATCCATGTGTCATACACGTCCCAAGCCTGACCTCTGCTTTGACTCTCGCCCCGTCGGTTAGGCCCTGAGGCCTCCCGGGCCCCGGGCGGCTGCTCCGAGTGATTATACAGGGAGCCCAGGCCTGGCAAATGGATTCACATAGATGGATTTCCCCACGAGCCTTGGCTTTCTGATGGATCCTGGAGGAAACATAGAACATACAACTGAGCTCTTTACAATGACTGGGCCAACGCCAAACAGCCTGGCAGTCGGAGAAACCATTTTGAGGCCATCGGCAAACGCCCACATGGACCTCCACATGTCGACAACGCAGCGCCGCCACATGCACCCAGTACATCCCATTGCGAGCTCGCCCTTGAAACAACAAATCACCGCCACAAGGCTATCAATATGGAGCTCATTCCAAGCGGTTGCAAGAAGCAAGCCCCCGTCACACACCTCTAGGTGATGCATGGTACGAACGGATACTTGGGGTGTGAACAAATGTCTGGCATCGTGCACGCAAGCGGCTCAATCCAAGGACCTAAAACAACTGCGGGCAAAGCAACCTGCCCGCCACTCCAAATGTTCCCAGCTTGGTTCTGAGCCGCAAAGATCTGGCCTAGAGGCAAGAAGTAATCCTTGCTGTTCTCGTCGTCCTTGAGGCCTTAAGCCGCAACACTCTCTACGTAGTCTAGTGTTGTCTTACCCTCCCTGACTCCACATGTGGAAGGAACCGCACACGAGCCTGGCCAAGGATCTGCTAAGCGATGTTTGCCCAAGTTGAAAGTGCCTTTCATGGTGTCGGTGGTGCTCATTCCCCCGTACTTCTATAAGCTTTGAGGGTGTCAACGCAAGAAGCAGCTGCCCAGAAGCAGGAATCTTGAGAGAGCCACCTCGCATGGATATTGCTTTTTGCCAGAGCTATATATTTGACCGGTTGCATCTAGGAATCCTTGTGGACAGGTTTCAACAGCAAGCCAAAGGGCAGCGGCCAATGTTGAGATGGTTCCCCTTTTCCAGAAAACCTCTTCCATTTCTTGGTTGGAAGGCCAATGTTAGAGAATACCCCGACAAAGGGGCTCCCCTTCCACATAAAGAGGCACATGTAATCTCTCCCCCCCAAGTACAAATGTCGCCTGAGGTGCTTGTTGAACACCCCGGAATTAGAATGGGCAAATCCTAAACCAATACCACCCACCGACCTCTCCTCCAATCGTATTAGGGGACCCTCTGCCCGGACCACACATGACCAGACCTACACAAAGTTAAAAACATGGAATTGGCAACCCAAATGTGGAACAGGGCTCCCTGATACTAAAAAATGATTCTCCCCAGCAGATGTGTTCGATAGGGAGGGAGGGAAGGATTTTCTCAAGAGAGGCCGTTTTATTATTAGCCGGACTGGATTCGCTGGTACAAGTACCCATTTCCACTTGCGCCCCAGGAGCCCTGGGCGCACTGCCCCAACGATAGCTAAACCTGCCACTTGCAACTCATGCTCAGGTCTCACAATTATCATACATCACATGTGAGGAAAGCAGTCCTCAGCAAACGGTCTGAGATTCAGCAGGTTTGGCTGAACAAGTCCACTCAGACCTTCCGGAGCTGTTTGCAGCTGACTGGGAGTGGATACCCCCGCTCGCTCCTGTCGAGTCATGGCTCATTGAATGACAAAAGTCCAAGGTTTCAATGTGAAAATGCACATGATGGAAATCGGCATTTGAGGCGAAATACCACCCAAGCCCTCGCTTGAACTGTTGAGCTGATGCACTACTAACCTGGCCGGCTTGGCATCGCTTCCGCTGCACCGGCATCCTGGGAGTCAAGTCTCGTGACAGAACAGCGGCACAGCCAGACCTTTCCCTGCGCTCTCAGACCTTGACATCGGGGCCATGCCTTCCTTCCAGCTCCGCCACAGTCGGCACTGACTAGTGAACGACGCCTGGCCTCACGTTGCCTCCCCACTGAACAATTAAATAATTAAGCAGCTTCATAGCCTTGCTGACTATCCCTTCATCCTTGTCCTTACCCCCTATCGAGGTCCAAACAAACATGCCCCGTCAGTGAACAACTTAACCTCTGATCTCGCGAGCCTACAGCGATCCCGGGCAACCGGTCCATCACTACCGCTGGGCAGCTTTCCAGCAGCTGGCCTGCCTCCAAGTCCTGGCCACTTTGACTTGACATCCCCATTATTGGTTCTTGGAGAGGGAACACCATACCCGTAAGGATCTAACGAGGAATCGTTGTACAAGTTGGGAGTGGGACCTGAGCAGCTTCTTAAATGCCCTTCAGCCCGACATGCTGAAACACGCTGCAGTCTTGTTGTTATGGCTACACTGTGACACCCTGCTTGCCAGCCAAACACAGTCCGGTCCTTGGTCGTAAACACACCGCGGCCGTGGATGCTGGACTCCTCCCCGTCGGAACAGAGCGGCTGTGACAAGCAGCCAAATGGCCGGCTCAGCAAGGGTCCTGCCTCTTGAGGGGCGGGGAGCACCCTCACTAGCCCTCACCAACGAAAACCTGGAACATCCTGGAACCTCACTGTGATAGGCATCAACTTTATAACTAACTCTTAATCGCTGCTAGGCAGGAACCCACTTTCAATGAACAAAGTATGCAAGCTGAATGTGTCTCCATGAGATGAGGCGCTTGTTTCACTTTTCACGCGCTATGTCGCCAGGTCCGTGGCGAAGCTTCATCTCGGCAAGAGGCCTCTGCCTCTACCAGTACGCCTTTGGCACACAGGGGCTGCTCTTGGAGGGCGCGAAAGCCATGTAATTGGCCTTTGCCTTGGAGGGGATCTGCGAAATCACGCTGGAAGCCTTCGAAAAGGGCGCTTGTTGCACAGGCTGCTGGCTCGAGGGCGCTGGGGGAGGCCGTATGCTGCTAAAATGCTTGGCAGGTACCACTTGCGGGCCGGACACTGGTGCTGCCGCTGGTTCTGCCGCTGGCCCTGGTGGTGCCGATGCCGCCAGTTGCACTGGTGCCTTTGCCGGTGCTGCGGGCAGCGCAGCTGGAAACGTGGCAACTGGCGCAGCCGCCTGGTGAGGACTCACCTCGCCGACGGCTGCCTGTTGCTGCAGCAACTGGTACATAGCCGAGATCTGCGACTGCATCTGCATGGACTGTGAGATCTGTCCCAACAAAGCATTTGCTTCAAGAGCTGAGGCAGGAGATGCCAGGCTCGCAGCAGCCACAGCGTGCGCGGCCTGTGCTGCAGCGTGGGCAGCAGCGAGCTGCTTCGCCGCGTGAGCAACGGAAGCATTTGCTGAGGCTCTGCCACGCGCAGTGGCAGGAGCTGACAAGTGGGAAGTGCTAGCCTGGGCAGTGGCTGAAAGTGCAGAGGCATAGTCAAAGGCAGAAAGCCCTGCAACTGGCACAGTGCCAGCTTGTGAGGCATAATCAGGGGCAGTGGCAGTAAACGCTGCAACTGGGGCAGCGCTAGCCTGAGTAGCTGCAGCCAGTGCTGAGGCATAATCAGGCGGTGCGGCCTGAAACGCAGGAGCAGTGCTGGCCTGGGCAGCAGCAGCGAGTGTTGAGGCATAGTCCGGGGCCGCCAGTGCTGCAACGGGAGCACTAGCCGGGGTGGTTGCACGGGCTGCTGGAAGCACTGCCAGCACTGCAGGGGCCTGGCTGCCCTGGGCAGCTGTGGCTGCATGATTCCCGAGGGCAGGAAGCGCTGCGACGGGAGCTGAAGCAGCTTCTGGAGCCGCCACAGCAGGTGATCGCCATCCGTTGGATGTTGGCTTGCTGATATCGAGTTTCACATTTGCATCCTGCGAGTTGGTTGCGTTGTCTGGCGCGTCTGCCGACTCTTCCTCCGCTTTGCTCACAGGAGTTTTGAGATTCACAACAAGGGGCTTGCCCCTCTGGCGCGTCCAAGGGTGAGGCTCCTCTTTGGCCTTTGCCTCCTCCTTCCTGTCGGTCGGCAACTTCAGCTGTTCTAGCCTTAGGCTGCAGCATTGGCCACCCATGGCCACCCACTAATTACCCCCATGTCGATGCATGTCTGGTACTACAAAGCCAATGCAAACCGGTCGAAAAGAGCGAATGTAACCACAACTCTTTGACAAGTTCTGGAAATGCAGCCAAGAGGCAAGATTCGCTCCTTCACCATGGCAATGCGAGCCTCCCGAAGCTCCTTGGCTCGAGCAAACTCTTGCCTCTCCTGTTCTGAGAGGATACGCTCCTCTTGGACTTCCGGCTGGTGCTTTTCATTTGCAATGGATGTCTGCTGCTGAATGCCTTGCTCATGGTTCGCACCCCTTTTTCTGAGCTCCTGGTCTTTGGCTCTTGCCTGCTCTCTTGCCTGGGCCTCTGCCCTTGCCTTGGCTTCCTCTCGTGCTTTCTCCTCCTCTCTTGCTTTTGCCTCTTCTCTTGCCTTGGCCTCTGCTCTTGCCTTGGCCTCTCTATTTGCTTTGGCCTCTTCTCTTGCCTTGGCCTCCTCTTTTGCTTTGGCCTCTTCTCTTGCCTTTGCCTCTTCTTTTGCTTTGGCCTCTTCTCTTGCCTTGGCCTCTTCTTTTGCTTTGGCCTCTTCTCTCGCTTTGGCCTCCTCTTTTGCCTTGGCCTCCCTCGCTTTGGCCTCCTCTCTTGCCTTGGCCTCCCTCGCTTTGGCCTCCTCTCTTGCTTTGGCAGCCTCTCGTGCTTTGGCCTCCCTTGTCTTGGCATCTTCCTTTGCCTTTGCTTCCTTTGCCTTTGTTGCCTCTTTTGCCTTGGTCTCTTTCCCTTTGACCTCCTCCTTCTTGCGTTCCTCTTCCCCCTCGTCAGTCCTCCTTTTCTTCCAATGCCTCCCCTCCACCTTTCCATCCGGCTTCTCATTCGCCTTGTCCAGGCGCTGGCGCTTCGTAGGATCAACACCCTGCTCCTGCGAAGCCAACCCGAACAAATGACACAACATGGACTGGACTTTCTCGATTGACACGCCCTGGGGATCAACTTGCCAGCCAGCCAGAACACACACTTGCCGTCTACAAATTGGAACTGTGACTGGGTGGGTTGTTGGGGGCAATTGGAGTCCCCATCGTCCCAGCAAAGGTGTTGTGGCAGCAAGTTCAGCTGCTCCTGTGGCCTCTTGCCCTTCACTTCGTTGCTCTTCTCTGGTGCTTTTGCCGAGATCTGGACGCCTTTGGCTGAGGCGCTCGACATCTGGACGCCTTTGGCTGAGGCGCTCTTATCCACTCGATCGGAGTCAGCCGTCGCCTTGGCAGAGTGCGGGGAGTCCGCCATCTCCCCCTCAATCACCTCCTCGATCTCTGCATCTACGACACCTCCTTGCTGCTTCCTTTCTTTTGCGTCTTCACCCTCTTCCACGTCCTCATTGACACATGCTCTGGCAACAAGCAGCAGCATAGCCAATCACGCTTGTTTTGGCCTCTGGTCTTTGGACATATTTGGATGCTCGCTCATCAGAACATCATCGCGGCCTAGCTACAGACATGGCAGCTGCCGCCCTAGTAGTGAAAGACACCGCAAGCTACAAGTACATCAGCCCAGTAAGTTGGCTCCATCTGCATCAAATCAGAAAAGCGCACTGAATGCTCAGCATGATGCCAACATAAACTGGGCAAAGCTAGAAGGTACATCTAATTTGAAGAAACCTCAAGAGAATCAGGACATGCTTACGCTGGTGCAGCCACCAAGTTCAGCCAAAAAAACATTAGCTGGACCTGCCTTTTCACTACCCATCACGTTGCCAATCCCAGCGTCCTCCTTGCGCTTCAGCACGTCTATGAGCGACTCAGCGTGGGGACCTGAGATCAAACTCATAAACCTGCGCAAGGCGTGAAAAGCGCGTGAGAACCTGCTTTATACACATTCACGCCTGAAGGCGAGAGAGTGTTGGCCTGTGTTGGCCTCCTGCACGCCCATCATGCGCGAAACACTTTGGAGCTGCTCTTGAAGTCTTGGGCTCTCCAGCAAGCAGAAGCCGTCGCTCGCTTCATCATGATCAACAAGCATGCTTTTGCATAGGCTCACATTGTATCTCTATATAGTACAAAGGCGAGCGGTTGTGGCAGAGGGGTATGGGCATGAGCTTGAGGTTTGCAATTTCACAAGCTTCCCGCCCTCAAGCATGCAGTTGCTGTTGAATTTCTGTGTTGCAGCAGGATTTTCTATTGGACATCAAAACGTTGAAGCGGCCACCAGCTTGGGAGTCGAAAGGGCAAGGTCAGGCCCTCATTGGTCAGCCCTTCAGCACAGGCACGTTTGCCCGGCTCACCCAGCATCAGTGCCAGCACATCCTGCGCAGCCAGGCGTTTGGGAAGCTGTACTCGGGGAGGGGAATGCCAACCAATTGCACCCACTGGATTTGCAAAAGGATCCACTACCATCTGATGAATCCCTTGGTGGGGGCCACTGCCCTGGTTCAAAACAGTTCTAAGGCTCATATTCGCCCACTGCATAAAATGTGCCTGTTCAAGACTCGGCCCCTTCAGCCTCAAGCGCCAACAGGAAAGCACACACGGCAGGGGCGCGCCGGCTGGCCCTACAGTGCATGGGTGCATTTCGTCCGTTGGGATGTCCATCAACCCGTACATGGAAAACTGGTTGGCGAATCGGCATGGACGCCGTCTCCTTGGAGAACCCTAACTTGCCATCCAACTTCTCGCCCTTCTCCACACCCATGAGCCGCTGCACCGCCAAGCGTGCCGCCTGCATCCCAGAGGTCTGCAGCTGAACCTCACCGAGACAGGCCCGCCCCGGACCTCCGGCCATTTCGGCTCATGAGTCATGAAGCTTTGTATTTGACTTTGGGACTCTGCTCTTTTTTTCTTTTTGCTTTTTTGTTTCTTTCTTTCTCTCTCTCTCTCTCTCTCTAGGCATGATAGCGTACGAAGTCGACTCCTTCTCCTGATTCTGCAGCCAATGCTGCTCACTACTATGGGATTTAGGACTAGAAAGACATTTTAGGAGTAGGGTTTAGGAATAGAAATAGGACTTAGGATTATAATTTAGGAATAGGATTAGGATTTAGGAGTAGGATTAGGATTTAGGAATACCTGTAAATCTTAGATGCAAACCGAGGGTTCCAACCTGTTTCGCACAGACTTTGAGACGAACCAGGAATGCTTACGAGGCGGCAGGCTGACAAACAACGACGGACCATGAAAGCCTTCCCTCGACAATGGACAATGCTCGTGTAGCCCCATCCCATTGAAAACGGAGTGCTTGTGATTCCCACCTGCACGTTACGCATGCTTACAGTGTGTGTGGTATCGCATAAGCCCTCCGAGGAACAAATGCCTGGCACACGCCAGAATCGGCACGTCACCTTGGCAAGTGTTTGTTTGTATGCCGTCCAAGCGGCCGTCAGCACGCCGAAAGAGAAGACGTCAAAGGAGTGGGCCGGGTAAGCAAAGTTTACAAAGTTCTCCCTGGCCTTGACCTCAACGATTGACACAACCACTGGAGTTGCAACGCCAGCCAACAGCTGCTCTCTTCTCTCTCCCATGGCTTGGCTGACCTTTCATATGTGCCAACAAAACGGGCCCTTGGCTTCTACAACGCGCAACGGTCATGTGATGCAAGATGGGACTCTTTCGTTAGAACCGGTCCCCTGAAATGAAGGAACATGCGTGGAGCAGTATGCCAACTACGTTGTAAACAGGCATGCATCGTGCCTTCTGTGTTTCGTGGTCTCTTGAGATCCCAACAAGCAACCTAAGCGCCCAACCTCCGGCGGGGCCCAGTCAAAGCGCTTCTTCTCCTCTTCCTTCCAATTGCACCGTACCACTGCGCTCTTGTTGCGGCACTGGTGGTTCTCCGCCAGGATGGTGTGACCCAAGTCGATCACGCGCACCCGGATGGTGGACCTCCGCTCCGAGACCATCAGGTTCGTGGTGCGGAAGTCCCGGTGGATCAGGCCGTTGTCCACCAAGTAAAGCAACGCCTCGGCGGCCTGGCTAACGATGGACTCCTTCTCCTCTTGGCTAAGATGCGCCTCGTCCTTCCTGAGCGGGATTCGCAAACTGTCTGCCAGAAAAAAGAAGGGGTGATTCAAACGAAAAACATGAGAAACTATGCGCAAGTTCAACCCCGCAATCCGAGATTCAATGGCTGGTCCCGCGACCAACCGAGTGCCGAATGCAACGTCCTCCCTGGCACATACTCCATGGCCACATAGGGATTCCTTGGTGAGAGCCATGCCAAGAAGCGGCAACAGATTGCACGCTTGGCGCGTGCAAACAAGCTATCACAGCCAAGGCAAGCTTGGACTAAACACCCTAAAAGTCGCTTATGGCAAACACCCTGGTGCGAAGCTCCATTCTTTGCGTACTTTTCTCATTGCCCACTCTGGGGCAATGCTGAACATGGCCTGGCGCCACGCGCAGCGCCTAGCGGCCTAGCTCTTCGCACCCGAGGCGCCAAGAGATCTCTACCGAGGCGCTGGGGCATGGGCTCGGAGGGCCGAAATTTGTCCCAGCGGAAGTCCGGGGCCTCGAAGGTGCCCCGCTCCAAGTCGAAGTCCAGGTCCCGGCTCCAGCGGCCCGTGTGGTCCTGCGGTGCGGAAAGGTGCGACCCTTGGCGATGTGACTCGTTCCATTTGCGACAAGTCCCAACCTGCCAGAAGTTCAAACGTGGGGGTGTGAGCTGGGGGGAGCAGAAGGACGTGCATGAGAAGTGGAATGTGAAGAAACAGCAGGGACTTGCCTTGCATCTTAACCACCTCAGCGCCACCAATTCCCCCAACAGCGGCTTCAAAACAGATCACGAGGAATCAAAGGACATGAATCCATTGGCTTGTCATGCAACCTGCTCCAAACAAATTAGTTTGCTGCCCTTCCAGCTGGTCGCACCTCCAAGTACCGGGCGAAGAGAGACGCCTTCTGCGGGGAATACTTCTTGTAGCTGCTATTGTGAAGCCTTTGGATCGACCACTGCGCTTCTCGGTGCAAGATGAAGGCGCTTCGAAGTTTGGCAGTGGGCTTGACGTCCTGACGCGTTGAGGGGCTCCATGGCACAGCTGTACTGGAAGTCTTGTGCGCGTGCTCCCCTTCGATGTGACTTAGCATGACCGGGGCTGTCTAGAAAACCACTGATACGTGCGGGGACCCTGTGGTTTAAGCGGTTTCAGCAGATCTTGCATGCTCAGATCGTGCGGCACCAAACCAGGCAGGGGTTGGAGCCTGCGAGACGTTGGCTGGGCATGAAGTCGATTTTCCATGATTTCATTCAATCAGGCCCCGCCCGCCATCCTCCAAAGTCTCAACTATCGCGGCGCATGCCCAAACTAGCGCCCATTCAAGATGTCTGAATCAGAACATTTGCCTGTACACAGCCATGTTGGAGCCTCCGAATGTTGCGACTATCACCTTGAAATGACCGCATTCGACATAATTACTGCTGGCCATTCACAGGAACCAAACGGACACCACCCTATTTGGATCGTCCAATTTGAGACCAACCCGCCCGGTCTGTTCGGTCCTTGGCCAGCTTACACACCTTGATGGCCACGTCCCCCTTGAGCTTTCCCGAGGCATCCGCGGCTCGGTACACCACCCCCAGGCCGCCCTCCCCGAGCTTCCCGCGGTACATCCACCGCCCGGTCTTCCGCTTGGAGTCGTAGGCGTCTGGCAACCCAGAGCCATGGGGATACACCGTGAGAACCACCTCAGCGCCGGCCAAGTAGCTGAGCAAGGTGAAGTTTGCTCGCTTCATGGGCTGAGATAACACATGGGCTGAGGGGCAGGTCACTGGAATCCGTTGTCACTTTGCCAGAAAGAAAGTGGACTGACAAATGAGCCTGATGTGAGATTCACCGCTCATCAGCGACAAAAACGTGTGTTTTGTTGTGAGAAAAACTCATTCGCATCATCACGTGTTCCAGCGTGAGTCCTAAAGCATTCGCGTGCGTCAAGAGGGCGCAGTAAGTCACAAAGACCAGACTGCGCAAGAGGATGAAGGAACAGCAGGCATAGCCCAAGCTTGGTGGGCGATCAGCGCAGGGCAAACAAGTACTGCATCCCAACTGCACTCTTTGCAGAACCCAGAGGAACTAGTGCTGTGAATGTTTGGCTTCCAGCCAGCTCTTGGTCATCCAGAATTGCATTTGCCTTGCGGACCTATTGGACTGGGTAGCTCAGGACAAAGAAGATGCAAACACCTCAGAAAGTCCTGGGTAGGGCATGCAAAGGTGGTCGGGCTTTGTGGGGGGCACTGGAATGCTTGGTGAAATGCATCACTCTTTGCGAATCTACCCCATCCCCATATACCATCAGTGGGAAGCTTGGCGCAAAACCTCCTTGCGGGTTGCATCAGAACAGCGTGCCAAGTCGCTGCCTCCTCCTGGGCTTTGCAGTTGAAAGGCAACACGATCTGCGAGACCCGCAGCAGCGCCTGGGGAATTGCTCCACGTTTTGGGGGCTCGGTGTAGGGCGGGCTATGGGGGGATTGACCCTCCCACTACGGATTGAGGTAGCTTCCATGAATCGAATTGGGTGTCGCCTGGCCTTCCCTGTGGTTTCCCTTTACAGCCTCCAAAACGGGTCGCCATTGCTGTGGGCAAGTACCTCATATCCTGACGTCTTGCCAGCCTTGCTCTCCTTCCGCACCGGAAGCCACTCGCTGCCAGCGGAGACCCCCGTGCCGTTGGTGGAAACGTCCTCGATAAACAGCTCCCAGGTGCCGTCCTCCTTTTTCCTCAAAAAAACTGAACATGGCTGCCCTTTTCACAAATCTGGTTTGCCCCCCCCCCCGCCAATATTTAGTAATAGGGGGGTCTGTGTTCAGTAGTAGGGGGAAGGGATTGATCGCTTCTGCAATGCCAAAGCAGGATTCCTATCCCCATAGCTACTTGCATTTTCCTAGGGATGAACTGGCCCTAAGCCCCCGATTTTCCACAACCATAGAAGTGAACAAGCCAGACTTTGGGGGATCCGGGCCAAAGCTGGGCAGCTGGGTCTACTGAAGACCGTCCTCAAACATGTGCGAGTAAAGCAGCCAGGATTTGTAGTCCATCTTGACCCTGACCCTACCCTCAAGCGATCCGCAAGGAAACATGATGCTTCAGCCTGTCCAAGAAGTGCCCATCCAAGTGACAAAGTGGTTTCTTCGACTTCTTCTTCAACGCATCGCTTGGGGCGGTTTTCTCGCGTTTTCAAGCCATCTTCCCGAGGAATCAGGTGGTTGGTTACCTTGGGGGAAAACCCAGGCACGGGTGGAAATCACTTCTACCAAGCCGCTGGTGTCGCAGCACGCAGTGGCGCCCGGACACGCCCCGGCTGGGCAGAACCACGTCGCAGTCTGCTGCGCGGCCCAAAACCACCGCACCGTTCGGGCCAAGGACAAACCTCGCAACTCTCAGCTCGCCGGCGCCGAGAAAAATGTTCTGCGTGGCTTCCCAATTCAATTGCGCGAAGCATGTGTTCTGACTGTACGCTGCTCCACCTACACAATTTCTTGCATGAGTTGATTAGGTTCCAAGGAGTCGGTCGGTCTTGGCAGCTCGTAAGCCCACAGCGAGTTAAGACTCAAGCTTTTGGTAGCGAAGGGGCATTCTACATGATATGCAACGGTGAGCCAACATTTGGGGAGCCCCCTGGTACGAATCGCCCAGATTGCCTTGGGGAACCACTTGCAGCACAAGGGCCTAGCTTGAGCCTAGCTCACGATGTTGCAAGCCGAGTTCCCACCACACGACACAAGCTGAGGCGCTGCCACTGTTCAACTCCTCTGGTGATGGCGACCACCTTTGCCACGGCCTTTCCATCGTCATTCATCCCATTCTCCCAGGGTCAAACAGGCCCTGGGGTGAATGCGGCGAGCACAAAGGATAAAAGCCCGCACTTTGGATATATTTGGATAGGTACGCTTGGCGCTGAGTGAGTTTTGCTTGGGTTGGTGTCATGCTCTGTCTAGCTGTTGAGGCATGCAGTGGCATTGGACTGCTACTTGCCTTGCTAACGAGATGGCTGACACCATGAGGCATTTTGCACATGGTTCCCGCGGCCCTCCCAGCAGGAACAAAAACCTGAGCCATAAGCGGCAAATGTCGGGCTTGTCCAAGGAGCGAAGCTGCTGCAGAGCGCTGAGCTACAAACTTGCCAATGAACTACTTTAATCTACTTTGTGTTGTGACGTTCCATGTCCAATGCGCTAAGCTTCCACTTTCATACCCCAAGAAAGCCCAGCTCAGTGCATCACAACTGCGGCCCATGTCCTGAGCCAACCAAGTGGCGTGAAAGCACGGGCCCCTACGCCAGACTCGCCAAAAACTCCCCAAAAAAGCTGCCTGGCGAAAACCGGCGAAAAAAACCCGGCAGTTAGGCCCCTTCCCCCCCTTCCCCCGGCTCCCCGTGCAGGATGAAGCCGCTCTGCTCCAGCTTCCCAGGCCTCGCCATTCGTGGCTTACGCACGGGTCCTTGTCAGACGGCACCAAAAAGAGCGACACGTGGCAACACAAGCCAGGAGATGAATGGAGCAGCAGCCGTGGGTTGTGAGTTTGCGCCGGTTAAAACGGCCAGTAGTACAATCAGACATCCCCTCATCAAGCAAAACAGTACACACATGATTAAAAGCACGTGCAGCAGTTGCTCGCCGTTTTGGTCCATCACTCCGCCGCTTTCTCTACTTCAAGCTTGCGACTCAGCAAGGAGGGCCAAAGTCGGGCCAAGCAGAAGACGGAGAGCATGGCTAGACCTGAAGGCATGACTGGGCGGAGCCACCGAAGTTGGCCATCTCTGTGCGGCTGCCGTGCATGAGTCATGGACAATGTGAGTCAAGCGCGCTGGTCTGCCGGCCCTGGTGTAAAAGCACCGCCGTACGCGCACACACACACACACAGAGAAAACCGGGCGAAGGCTTCCCGCTTCCCACACTATGATGCTTGCCTCGCAGGGCTCTAAAAGCAAACGCGCAGGAGTATGGAAAAAGCTGAGGCTTGGGCGGAAGTACATTGTGAGCATCCTCAGGGCGAGTGGGGACGTGTCAGCACGGTGAAGTTTCACTGAATTCAGCGCCTTCCGACCACTGACGTTCAAAGCCCATGCCCCGGAGGGTTTGGTCGGCCTAATGCAATGGCCCTTGAGGCTGGCTCAGGGCTGGAAACAACACCCGATGAAAGACGGAAAGGACGTTTCCAATGGGCCAGCCTATGGTTTGCGGTCCCAGCAGGCAGCCCATAAGAGTTGCAACAAACAGAAAAGTCATGCAGCCATGCAACGAATGTGCATCTCAGATGAAGCTAGTAACGTGGGGAAGGGGGCCGGACCTCGCCCTGTCAACAATGAGAGATGGTAAGAGCGCATGCCATGAGTGAACGACAGGCACAAAGTGCCGCACAAAATATTATTGTGTTGCTGACCTAGCCACCGATGCTGAAGTCTTGATGCGCAAGGCTAGGTTCACTGGCCACAAAACAGCTTGATGCCGCAATGACCCTTCACAACCTTGCAGGCGCCTCTTCACCACTTCATTTCTTCTTAAGGCCAAGTGGCAACCAAGACAACGCCCCAGGCTGGCCCTTGAGGTTGTGGGCGATAGCGTGCATAACCGGCAGCTGCACCATGACCCCAGCCACGTCCAGTGCTACCAGTGTCTTGAAGTTCTGGCCGCGCGAAGACGTGCCGGTGAGAGCGAGGTGCCAACGGCAATGCAGGGCTAAGTTGACAGAGTTGCAACGAAAAAACAAGAAAAATGGAGAGCTTACGTGGGTTTGATCCCCGGATGTGCCAAGCACTTGCGCATAATGAAAAGTTGACTTGATCAACTTGCAGCTTTGCGCTGAGCGCAAAAAGCGGATCATGCTTGAAACACCGCCATTTCTAGTTGTTGAACCTATATGCTTGCATTCCTTTGGGTATAACAGCAGGCCGCAGCTACCCTCATATGCCCTAATGCCTGACATGCACCCAGTCAGGTTCAGCCCGACCTTGGTTGCCAGCATCGCGCCATCCACCGGGTATTCAAAGACCTTGGGCTGGAACCACACGGCACGTGCTTGATGTGGCCTTTAGTCTGCAAGGCGACTTTAAAAAAATACAAGCCCCCAAAGCGGCTGGGCAACTTGCTGACTTTGCTGGCCTGCAAACCGTGGTCATGTGTTTCCCCTTTTCGTTTCGGCCCTGCAAGGGCCAGTGTGCATCGGACGCCAAAAGCGCGTAAGGCGTAAGAAGTTGACAACGGCAGCTCCAAAAACCAGCTGCACTTGGAAGTGTGTCGGTTGTGCTTTTCCTGCTGGTCGAAGCTAAGCCCCTGATGGGTCCAACAAGATGCGCAATCGCGAAAAGCACGATGTGAGGATTGAAGCTCAAGAGGTCGGTAAAGAAACAGCGCAACAAACTAAGACAACAATGCAAATCCATCTTCACCATCCAACTCCAATGCCCAAGCCCCAGCCCAAGCCTCCACCTTCACCCTGCGACCAAGGCACCAAGGCGGTGACGGTCAACAGCAACACCGGAGCCAAACTCTTCAGCATCTGAAGGACTTCAGGGTCGGCCTTGGACGCCAGCCGTCTTTATTTTGGTCGACCCCCTGGCTGGTTCGCGGCAAGGCATCAAATCTTCCTGACAGCAGTTCTGGGACTTGCTTCGATGACCCAACAATTGCGGGATGAAGCTCAAAATCGGAGACGCCAAGCTTCGCAAACACAAACTCATGGACTGCCGGGGCATTCGTGAAGAGCTTGTGGCCCAAGATGGATTTGGAATCTGTTATAGGCTCTAACAAAAGCACAGGGCTAGTATGGCCATTGGTCGAAGACACCTGGACCTTCTCAATGGCTTCAGGCTTGTTTTTGCAAAACCCCGCCGACTCTCAGTAGGTCCCAGGGCTTGGAAATCAAAAAAAGGGTTGCTCTGATTGTGCCGCCTTCGCCTTCGGCCGGGGGTTTGGGGGGGGTGGCTCTGGAAGCCCAACGGCCCAACCCCGAGGGCGGTGCGCCGAAGGGGCCGAGAAGAGGCCGCCGCTCAGCGCCCCCATGGCCGCCAGGCTGCCGGCGCCCAGGCCGAAGAGGAGGCCCAGCAGCAGCAAACTCCTTGGGCATCCCATCCGCAGGATCCGCGGGAAAAAAACGTTGGCATTCGAAAGTGACGTTGAGGCAGAAAGGGGAGGGGTGCAACCCACACTTGAATTCCGAAGGAGATGGAACTATGCGGGGTATGAGAGCCCAAAAGGCAAGGGCGCAACCCACACTTGAATTCCGAAGGAGATGGAACTATGCGGGGTATGAGAGCCCAAAAGGCAAGGGCGCAACCCACACTTGAATTCCGAAGGAGATGGAACTATGCGGGGTATGAGAGCCCAAAAGGCAAGGGCGCAACCCACACTTGAATTCCGAAGGAGATGGAACTATGCGGGGTATGAGAGCCCAAAAGGCAAGGGCGCAACCCACACTTGAATTCCGAAGGAGATGGAACTATGCGGGGTATGAGAGCCCAAAAGGCAAGGGCGCAACCCACACTTGAATTCCGAAGGAGATGGAACTATGCGGGGTATGAGAGCCCAAAAGGCAAGGGCGCAACCCACACTTGAATTCCGAAGGAGATGGAACTATGCGGGGTATGAGAGCCCAAAAGGCAAGGGCGCAACCCACACTTGAATTCCGAAGGAGATGGAACTATGCGGGGTATGAGAGCCCAAAAGGCAAGGGCGCAACCCACACTTGAATTCCGAAGGAGATGGAACTATGCGGGGTATGAGAGCCCAAAAGGCAAGGGTGCAACCCACACTTGAATTCCGAAGGAGATGGAACTATGCGGGGTATGAGAGCCCAAAAGGCAAGGGTGCAAGAATTCCGGGAGATGGAACTTTGCGGGGTATGTGAGCCCAAAAGGCAAGGGTGCAACCCACACTTTCTGAAGGAGATTCCTAGATGGAACTATGCGGGGAGCCCAAAAGGCAAGGGTGCAACCCACACTTGATTCGAAGGAGATGGAACTATGCCCCAAAAGGCAAGGGCAACCCACACTTGCATTCTGAAGGAGATGGAACTATGCGGGGTATGAGAGCCCAAAAGGCAAGGGTGCAACCCACACTTGAATTCCGAAGGAGATGGAACTATGCGGGGTATGAGAGCCCAAAAGGCAAGGGTGCAACCCACACTTGAATTCCGAAGGAGATGGAACTATGCGGGGTATGTGAGCCCAAAAGGCAAGGGTGCAACCCACACTTGAATTCCGAAGGAGATGGAACTATGCGGGGTATGTGAGCCCAAAAGGCAAGGGTGCAACCCACACTTGAATTCCGAAGGAGATGGAACTATGCGGGGTATGTGAGCCCAAAAGGCAAGGGCGCAACCCACACTTGAATTCCGAAGGAGACGTTGGAACTCCGAGGTTGGAATTCCAAGTTCTGTGAGCCCAAACACAAATTTGCAAAAGCAAGGGCCTGAGCTTTAACAGTAGCTCAAGAGGTACAGCTGAGAAAATCGGGGGACGGAAATTCCTGAGCTTCGCTAGTGTCACTTTCTAAAAAGAAGCATGCTGAAAAGTTCCCCCAGTTTGAGAAGGACCCGGGCCCACGAACACAGCAGAAAACAGCAGAGTAAGTTGTGAGGGAGGCCTGCTCGTTTCCAAAACGGGGCGGGGGGCCACTGGGTTGGATTTATGTCCCTTGCTGTTCGGCGTTGTTCCTGATGGCCATGGTTCCCTGCAAAAAAGGCCAAGCTGAGCGGTTGGTAAAAAACTAAGAACTAAGCGACAGGACACTTCCGTACTTTCAAAGGCTCTTGCCCAAAGCCTTGCCACGGGTCGTTTGCTTTCATGCATTGACCTGCTGAGTATACTGGCCAAAAAGCCCAAGGTTTGCGGACACGGCAAATAAATTGCCTTGCCCAGCTGACCATTGCCCAGTAACCTATAAAAGGGGCAAGCCGCAGGAATGCGAGTGGCCCCCAATCAACAGCACGTTGATTGGGGAAGGAGGACTAGTCTAGCCAGGTAGAATTCACTCGTCTCACATGAGTACATCCCATAAAAGTTCAGCTCTGGATTTCCTGAAACGCAGCAGCTATGTTGGGTGAGCCACCCCCGACCTTGCCAAGCTTCCGCATTGCTCGTCGTGCGCCCCTCACGTCCTGACCACAGGAGCGAAGAACTCCCCTCCGGTTCCACATCATCGAGGCCCGCGAAAGCGGGCACCAAAGCGACGCTGAGCGTCCATGAAACAAAAAGGGCTGGTTGGAACATCTTTCGCACGGCCAGAACATAAAGTTGGAACAAGGTTCTGCAGCTCAGTACAAAATGGGCAAGCTGCGAGCTTTCAAAATCAGGCTCAGTTGGCTCCACCAAAAGGCGGCCCCTTCATCGCTCAACGAATGAGCTCCCCAGTGACTTCCAGACCCGTTTTTTCCGCCTTCTTCTCCAGCAAAGGCGGCAGCATGGCTTGCGCCGCTTGGCTCAGAGGCTCTCCGAAAAGCCCGAAGAGCGTGTAGAGGTTGATGAGAACCTGCGGGCTTCCGCACCCGCCCTGGCCCAAGCGGGTGTCCCGTTTTTTGTGAGAGCACCCGCTTTTGGGCCCCCATGAAAGCTATGCTTTCTAGCGATGTTGGCGGTTGTTGCGCCCGGCAACCTTCGGCTTAACATGACTTAACATGTTGAACTGACAAACCTTGCACAGATCGGACGAGCAAAACAACTTCCTCTACCCATGGCCAAAGTTGGCCAACCCCGAGACATGACTAGCAAAAGTGGGTTGCGCATGGATTTGGGCGGGCGTCCAAAATCAGCCACCGCAGAAAAGTTGAACAGAGCCATTCCTTTTCTGGCTTCCGGACCCCTAAAATCGCCCAGAGGCACCCGTCCCAGCGCTTGGTCTTGAAAACCACACAAGGAGATCTCTTACGTTGAGAAACCCTATTTGGGCCCTTTGCTTCAGTGAAGCCGTCTCCTGATAGGCGGCCAGCGCCGTGGTGCCCAGGGAAGCCGCGTAGAGCGCCATTGCCGAAAGCGTGAGGAACCGGGAGAGGAGAACCAGCAGCAAAGGCCCTCGCGCGGATCCCGGGACGCTGGCAGAAACAGAATTGGAACCCCTTTGCGTTTTTGTCTGTTGCTTGCCCTCTCTCCAGCTCCGCACGGCTCCCCAAGCTCATTAGCTCATGTGGCCTATTCACATCAGGGAGCAGTTTGGGTTTCACTGAAGCGGTCAACCCGACCGGAAGAAAACAACGGAAAGAACGGAACCCCAACCGCCCACGTGGCACTTTAACCAGCTTTCAACACCAAACAAGGAACTTTGACCGTTGGGACGGCCTGCAACGAGCGCGTCCCGTGCCTGCATACTCCAAGAGCGGCGCCAAGTACGCGGCCTTGGCGCCACGCTGCAAACAGCTCTTGAAGCCAACAGCATTTGGCACTAGCAGCTCGCGCGTTCAAGCCTCATGGAATGACCAGCTTCGGAACTCGGGCCCAACGACCGTCCAGAGCAGCTCGACATGCAGTGAACCACTGTGATGCAGGCTGCCCGAAAGTCAGGGCCGTCAAGGCCACAAGGTACCCAACATAAAATGGCAGGGGTATGGGCTTTGTATCTACCTTGTTCTGAGCATGCCTTCGGCTAGCCCTGAATGCTCCCAGCTTGCTTCTTGGATTCAGAAGGACATGCACGAGGTGCTTGCATGTTTCCCCATGAAGATCCCCGAGGCAAATAACATTTCCAAGTGCAATCTATGACAGCCATGTCAGCGTGCACAAAATCCCAATGCATTCAATGTACAAGCCCGGAGCTTGCCAAATTTATCTCGCAGCACTCGGTTTGTCCACCTTAAGTTTCAGTTCATGCCGGCTGCCCCTGGTTATCAAGTACACCGACATGTCAGCAATGGCAGTCGCATAGTTGCTAGGCAAACGAGGTGAATACTCTGACGCCTGAACCTCAAGCATGGCAAGCCACAAGGAATGTATTGGGAATGTGTTGAATTTGACCATGGCTCGTACATTGGCTTGAAACAGCAAGCCAAGGGGTTGACCCTCGAAGCCGGTGGAATTTGCGAATGCCCTTCTGATCTTGTCCTCGAGCCTTGTGCCCGAGATCCCCTATTTGAGGCCCTCACCTGGAAATGGACTCCCTTCCATACAGTCTCCCCCTTTCAACAAAAAAAAAAAAAAACAATCATTGGGGGAAGGACACTTTAGCTGGGATGCTGGACTCCATGCCCCACCCCACCGTGCCATTGCATATCGTGCGGCGGACTCAGGAAGTCGAATCCATTTCTTGGGAAGCAGCTCCTGCATCCAGCTGCTTCGCTGGCAAGGTCAAGAAATGTGCTTGCTTGCCTGTCTCCCTGCCTGCCTGCGAAGCACCAAGTTTGACTGCTCCTGTGATGTAAGTCACCGCTTACTGCTTGAAGCCGTGACTTCATACGGCAACGGTGCAACTATGTTTTGCTCCGCCCAACACGTCTCCAGCACATTGGACAACACACACACACAAACACGCACACACGCACGCACACGCGCAGACACACACACACACACACACACACAAACACACACAAGCACACACACACAAGCACACAACACACACACACACACACACACACACACACACACACACACACACACACACACACACACACACACACACACACACACACACACACACACACACACACACACACACACACACAGACACACAGACACACACACACACACAGACACACAGACACACAGACACACAGACACACAGACACACAGACACACAGACACACAGACACACAGACACACAGACACACACACACACAGACACAGACACACAGACACACAGACACAGACACACAGAGACACAGAGACACAGAGACACAGAGACACAGAGACACAGAGACACAGAGACACAGAGACACAGAGACACAGAGAAGAGACACAGACACAGACACAGAGACACAGAGACACAGAGACACAGAGACAGAGACACAGAGACACAGAGACACAGAGACACAGACACACAGACACACAGAGACACAGACACACAGACACACAGACACAGACAGAGACACAGAGACAGAGACAGAGACGCAGAGACGCAGAGACGCAGAGACGCAGAGACGCAGAGACGCAGAGACGCAGAGACGCAGAGACGCAGAGACGCAGAGACGCAGAGACGCAGAGACGCAGAGACGCAGAGACGAGACACAGAGACACAGAGACACAGAGACACAGAGACACAGAGACACAGAGACACAGAGACACAGAGACACAGAGACACAGAGACACAGAGACACAGAGACACAGAGACACAGAGACACAGAGACACAGAGACACAGAGACACAGAGACACAGAGACACACAGACACACAGACACACAGACACACAAACACACAAACACAAGCACACACACACAAAAGAAACACACACACACACACAGACACGCCAACACACAAAAACACACACAGAAACACGCCAACACACAAAAACACAAACACAAAACACAAACACAAACCATAAACACAAACAGACAAACAGACAAACAGACAAACACACAAACACACAAAGACACAAAGACACAAACACACAAACACAAAACACAAACACAACCAAACAACCCAAACAGACAAATAGACAAACAGACAAACAGACAAACACACAAACACGCAAAAACACAAACACAAACACAAAACACAAACACAAACCAAAAACACAAACAGACAAACAGACAAAAAAACACACACAAACAAACAAAAACACAAACACAAACAGACACACACACACACAAACACAGCTGATGGCCCTTTCGCGTCCGTCTTGCGCAGCGCCCGCAGCATGAGCACGAAGCTGAGCCTCATGTTCGCGGGCAAGCCTGCAAGCCTACCGCTGTACATCACTTTTGCCTCACACGGAAGGGGATTGAACGGGCACCAGAAGACGTGTACTCTACAGGTTGAGTGCGGCTGGCAACATGGTTTGCCACAACTCGGGTAATTCTAGAACTTAGCCGTTGGCCTGGTGGACTGGGGGCAAAAACATGCCATTCCCTGACATCTCAGAAGGCAACCCACGTCCCTCGAGCTGTTCAAAGAGGCAAGCAAAGGGCTGCAGGCCCACAGAACCAACAAAAACAGGCACGAATTCCGCATCCAGCCACCATCCACCAAGGCAGCCGAACATAGCTGAAGATCCCAGGTTCCAATTTGGCCAGTCGCACCTTCAGCCAGGGCGCCATGTGGCGAAGGAGGTCGCCAGAGCGGCGCCGGCCACACCCAAGTGGCACGGCCAGGCGCATAGCAGGAAGTCGCCGCCTCGGTTCTCGAGGCGAAATTCGGGGCGCGGCCGCCCATTGGGGTCCAGTCCAGGCCAATCCAAACGGGATACTCACCGTGGATACTTTTGGCACGTAGTCCGTGATAGGTTGCCACACGGCACTGGAATCGTGTACCTTCTTTCAAGAGCTGTGTGGGGGGTCTGAAACAGTAGAAATAGCTGGCAAGCAACCACTCTGTGACAATTAGTCTGCGTTGAACCTTCAGCTTGTTTGAAGTGAGCCATCAGTCCGTCCATCCACACTGGATTCAGAGTAACGTTTCCTTCTCTAAGGCAGTTTGCCGAATGCATGCCTAACATGTATGAGAACGCTGAATAACCAATCACGGGGCCCACACAAATTGCAAGCAGTCATGCTGCTTTCCCCAGGTTCCACACATTGCAGTGGCCTCGCTGTTCCTCTCATGGCGCGCTCAAGCCAGTGGCTACCGAACGCAACCGGGCAACAGGGCGACCAGCGCATTGCCAAGGTGCAAATGTTTGCGAGGGCTTCAATGGCAACCACCTGCGCTGTGCATGGCTAGCTCCGAAATATGTGGGGAGAGGGTTTGGATGGCATGGCGGCAATTTGTGGCATGTGTCACGATTCCTTTTGCTCATGATCGTTTGACTTGCACCAGGCCCATGGCCAGCGGGGTTGCGTCGAAGTGTGTAAAGCTGGCTTCACTGACTCCATTCGAGGCACGCGTGGCTTCCACACAAACTCCAAACATCAGCCTCCAAGTGAGCCGCAAATGAGAAGACCCTCCCGTGACCTCGGGGCGACCTCATCTCACTGCTCACCGCTCGCCCGGTCGCCTTCAGCGGGGTCACCGAGTCTTTGTTCGCCAGCAGCGCCGAAAGGCACACGCTCTGGGCCAGCGTCGCCCAGGTCATGGCACCGCGACTCAGCGAGATAGAAGGCGCGCTCCAAAGGCTTCGTTTCCCGCGAAAGTTGGAAACCTTGGTCTCACCTGGGAACATCCTCTATCACAATTTGGTTCAAAAAAAGCAGCCTGGAAGGCCCTGGGAAAATACTCCAGGTGCGCATGCGTACAGGGGTGCGCATGGGGCTCACTGTTGGTTTGAGTTGCATGGAATGTGTCCACGGCCCCATTCGCATTGCAATTGGAAGCCAAGGCCTTCTCGGATAAGGTATCGAGCACCCGCCGGCTCTGAGGTTCCCTACAAGTAAGGCCTTTCCCCTGTAGCGATTTGACACTTTCAGCTCAGACGCATCCTCGCGTAGACAGCGGCATAGGGAAGCAGCTCTGGGGATACTCTCAGCAACCGCAGCAAGGGCTCCTGGCTCAGTGTCCCTTCGCCCCTTTCGCCCCTTTCGCCCCTTTCGACCCTTGCGCCCCTTTCGCCCCTTTCGCCCCTTTCGCCCCTTTCGCCCCTTTCGCCCCTCGGATCCATGGGCAAGGCCGGCAGGCTTTGTGGGGTGGCAGTTTCGGCATTTTGCATCAGCCATGGCGCCGTTGACAATTTGAGCTTGGGATGGTTCATTGAGTGCTTCTCAGGTCGTGGGCTCACCTCCACGCCCAAATTTAGCGAAGGTCCCCCCGAATTCCTTGCCAACGCCGGGGACCCAATGATCCCCGCAATCCGGGTGGCCCACACCCAAAGCTCCCAGATAAAAATGCCCTGTGCATGATCGGCAGTCCTTGATGCCCTTTGCAGCCCCCAAATACTTGTGCCAATGCTACAGTACTAATTGCTTTGATAGCTCCAAGGATTGCCTTTCCACATATTGACCACCATGTAAAAACATAACAACACATCGTAAAGGGAATCCTTGCTTCAAGGCCAAGCCCGCCCTCCCCCCAAATTCAGAATACAAAACCTCCTCGCACAAAGTCGTTTTGCTTTCCCGGTTTCTACAAATCCTATTGGACAAAGATAAGGGGGGAGCAAGGGGACCTGAGAGGACAAAGTCCAGCTTTCTACCAGCGCATTTAGCGACGAATCCATCCAAAAGGGGACATTCTGCCAACCCGTGCTTTCTGGAGGTGCGGCATCGGCATACCCGGGCGCCCCAGTCCGTGCAGGTGATGTACACCAAGGACAGTGCGACCCCCAGCGGCATCGCCACACTCAGAGCCCGGACCAGCTCGGCCTGAGCAGCCTGGCGAAGGCTCCCACACGCGGACCCGTCTCTGCCGATGGTTCCTGTCTTGCTTTTTGCCCGGATTTGCATTTGCTCGAGAGCACTTAGTAGGCCCTCGTGCAGACAAGAGCAGCTGACCCTAGGGCCCAGGATGTCTTGTAAGTGCAACCTGGCGTTTGACAAGGGTCGGCGTCGTTTGTCAATGGCCGATGAAATCCGCTACCCATGTTCCAACATTATGCCGGGTGCTGGTCTTGTTCTCCTAAGGCCTGCCATCGGCATCTGGCGCGCGCTGCCTCTGTTTAATCTTCTGCGGCCACGTGAGTCCGGAAATGTGGCAATTCTCGGAAAACACCATATTTTTGTTAAGTTTCTACAAGGCTACTATTTGACGTGTGCATCATGCACATCGTGTCGTCCAAACACCAAACAAGCGCGCACTCGGATGCATTGGTTGTGCTTTGCTGTTTAGTCCTGCCTAGTCTCAACAATGCAAGGGCAACAGTGCGGAACAAATTGACTGGATCTAATCATTGCACAAGTGCATGAAGTCTCGCCAGCTTCCCATCTCTGGATGGCATCATGAACCGCACGCGCAGGCCTGCTGCAGTCACCGCTGAAAAGATAAGATGTTGAACTATTTGGACATAGGGATTCAACTGCTTTCACTGGTGGGTGGGAGTCCTATCATGCTTGCAAGATCTTGCTGCAACCCTCAGGCCTATACCGTAATAAAAAATAAAAATAAAAAATCTGGAACGGCCATCTTCTGGAAGTCGGTCAGGCTCGGGACTATGCTTCTGACAAATGTTCTGCTTAAACGCGCCTTGACTGACAACCTGCGCTTGTCAAGTAGGGAACCCCCCAAGTGGTTTCCCGTTGCCTTCCTTCTGACAAGCCCAAAAAGGGCACCTTCAAAACACCACACACACACACACAGAGATTCTGGGATCCAAGACATGGACGTGCCGCCTGCGAGGCCTGTACCCCTGGCCTTTACGCTCTTCGCAGCCGCGCGGGAAACCAAGCCCACGGTGGCCCGAGGCAGAAACACCACCAAGTACCTGACATCCAACAAAGAGGTAGCAGTTGTGAAACCGGTCGTGGACAACAAACAAATGGCCAACAGGGGCTACGCCTCACAGAACTGCAAGTGGCAGTGAGGCCCTCACTGCTTCACGATACAGTTTGCGTACTGCGAGAATACGTGTACTACCTACCTACACGAATTATATGAACACGTGCATCCATCAATATATTCACGTACAGGAATCGATGCAGCTGCACATCGATATATGTGTGTGTGTGTGTTTGGTGTTTGTGACTGTATGTAAGCCAAGGTACTCACACACACACAGACAGAGACACAGAGACACAGAGACACAAAACACACACACACACACACCCACACAAGATCATACATATAGATTATGTTTTCAATTGCCTACGTATATGCACATAAGGATGCACGTGTGCGTGCACGGTACGTGCCTCCAGTTGCTCGCCACAAAACAACCAGCAAGCGGCGTGTCTCAAGGTCCCGGGCGCAAGATGTAGTCGGCCACCACGGAGCCCGGGCTGAGGGCTGCCAGCTGCGCGGGCCCACAGAGTCGGCCCACGAAGGCGTTGTCGATGTTGCCTGGGGCCACCCCGCGGCTGGCGGCCCGCGGCCGGCGGCCGGCGGCCGGCGGAGGTCCAAGGGCCAAAGAGAAAAATGTGGCCGAGGGCTTAGGGTTTAGGGTTTAGGTAAGAATAGACAGTGCCCGCAGTTTCCAGCGTCAGTGTCTTGCTGTTCCAGACATCCATGTCTTTTTCAATTGCTGAGTTGACTAGTACAAAACTTCATGCCCCTGGCAGCAGACAGTCACTTGGGCAGCAGGAACACAACGGGCTTGGTTTTAACGAAAGGGGCAAAGGCAAGGTCCTGATTCCTTGGAACACAGTTCTCCTTGGCGATTTCTTTCTGCCCGGACGGGGCGCTCAAAATGGGTCCGGCCAGACTGATGCCCAGGGCCGGCAGCGCGAAGCGCAGCAGCTCCTTGCGTGCGCTCCAAGAGCCGCGCAGACACGTCGGGTGCCGGCATCTGGGGACCACCCTTTGCTAAACTTTGCTATGCAGATTTGTCTTGTCCCACTTTGCAAAGCGACCGCCTTGCCGTGCCATGAGGTGTCACGTCATGCTTGCGGGCAGCAGCACGCTTCCACGGCCGTGCCGTACCGTCAACTGCAGCCGCTGCAAAGAGTCCCGACCGGGGCACATGTAAACGCGCACACACACACACACACAGACCCTACGCGAAAAGTTGCAAGCGGGGCCCGCGGGAACACCGGCAACACACACACACACAAAAAAAAGGATTCATGTTCAATCTTAGCAAGTGATCTTCTGTGAGCAGGTCCACGGCATGAAAGCTGCGTAAAGAAAGTCAGTAGTTTTGGCCCACCCAGTTCTCAGCGCACACGGCCATGTGAAAGAAGGCTAGCATTGACCATGTGGCCCTACAATCCCGGAATCGTCGGCTTCCTCTTGTGCATCCCTGAAGCAATGGCCAATGACACTTGCAGTTCTCAAGACACCCCATGCATGGGTTCAGCCAATGGGCTCAGCCAAGGCGCCGCCATCTT
This sequence comes from Effrenium voratum, assembly GCA_963377175.1. Classification (NCBI taxonomy): domain Eukaryota; class Dinophyceae; order Suessiales; family Symbiodiniaceae; genus Effrenium; species Effrenium voratum. Next base: position 221,541 of record CAUJNA010000913.1, on the reverse strand, counting down.
TGTGCGGGGCTTCTCCTCTGCTCGGCGCAACACCCGCAGCCGCCCTGGCAATGAGCCATCGAAGCAGGTTTTTGCGAGTGCGATTGGGCGCGCCAGACTCTGCCGAACCACAGGGTTTCCAAGGAAAGGTGTAGACCCCCCCGCGTTTTCAGGGAAGGAGGGGTGGGTGGGCTGAGCCGCTTTCACCTTTCTGGTGACATGTGAGGCATGAATGTCAACAGCCTCTGCCTCCTTGACGAGCAAGATACGGCTCAAGATCACAACTCTGAAATACAAGTGCATTTGAAGACCCCGTCCAATTGCTTTTCCGTCAAGGCTGCTGGCATGAAGCCACATGCATGAAGCGTGAAGTTCGTTCTTTGCGTCACGACTGCAAAGCAAATGTCTAACATAGTGAGGCTAGTGAGTCTAGCAAGTCCTGCCGCTGGCTTATCGACAAAATGCTCAACCTCAGTTGACCCCGTCAAAGCTTGGCCAATCGGCTTTTCATAGAAGTGAAGGTTCCCTGCAGGGAACCTGGACAGGAACCCCAACCAATTCTGCTGGCCTGGGGAACCTCGCATTGTGAAAAGTCTCGCATCCAACAAGCTGTGACATCAAAGAAGGTCTGGAATAGGCCGCGTCCATTCACGGGAGCATTGGAGCATTGGAGGCCGCGTGGGACCTCTGTACTTCAGAACCAGAACCTGCGAAAGCATCGAATTTTCGACGAGTTCCTCACTGATCGCCAGCTGGCAACGGATGTGCCCGGGACCATGCTTGCAGCATGCCCGGCTCAGGGAAGCCTTGCTCGGTTGCAAATGCTCTCTGTGCCCAATGTCCACCTGCGCTACGTTGACTCCGACCAGGGCTTGAAACGCTCGAAGGCGTGAGACAAATTTAGCCTCAGCTTTGTACATATCAACTCAATGCCGATCTCCAACAACATCACTCGCTTTGGCTTGCGATTCGCAAGTCCGAATAATTATTACATGAATTGGGAAGGCTGGAAGAGCACGTCAAGCAGGCCCATCCTGCCGCACGATCCAATTCAGGGGCTTCCAAATGGAGCAAGGTGCTTGAAGGCAGCCATGCCTCGATTAAATTCAACAAGACATTGCACTTGGATGGACAATGCTCCCCCGGCCAGACAAAGGCTGGCCACATCAGGTTCTGGTCAAGATGTTCTCGTAATACCTCGAGAAAACCCACAGTCCCCCATCCTTTCTCTGCTTCATCAATCCTCTCAATTGATCGTGGTTGTTGGGGTCGTCTGGTGGTTTTACCCCGCCTCTGACCTCAACAAACAAGCCGCAGCTGATGCCATAGTGGAAGCAACGGCTGCTTTCTGCATGCATGCTGGCATTCTTTCGTGCCGAGATGCCAGGGTATGTGCGGCTCCTTCTTCTTTTTCTCAAGCTCTTCCAGTCTGGAAGGTAGATCACGGTTCAATGCGCGTTCGATGAGCCTTGGACTCCGGCCCAAGTGTATCCCCACTTCACCCTGGGAATTCATTATCGCTCCTCAATCCCTGATTGCTCGGACATGGTGAGGAATTTTACACCGCTGCAGCTCCACATGCATTCCGCTCACGACATAATATCTCTGTTCTGGCTAGCTCGGCTACTCCAAAAGCAGGGCTCGTGCAAGAACATGCCCCGTGCCCCTTTGAGCCAGCCTGGTGCACCGAGTCCTTCCTTCCGATTCAAAATCAAGTGTCGCCTGCCGCTTCACCTTCTTCTTCTGGGCCTCCAAAAGCATGGAGCCGCCGACTTTGCGGATCAGCAGGTTCTTCATCTCGAACATCTGAAGCTCGCCTGATGGCGAGTGCAGGGAAGAGGTGGATTTGTTCTACTCCTTGACATTGTTGCAGGCGTGTTTGCCTGGCTGGAATGCAAACAAGCTACCTATGGTGCCGCTTGGTCCAACACAATTGTGTTCACCTACCACACATCACATACATCACAACAGCCAACAAAATCTGATGAACTTCCAGACTTGCAGGATAAGTCCAAAAAACCCGTTGTGCTGCCAGCTGAAGCTGGGGCTTGCACTTGAGGCAGTCGCGAAGTCTGCTACCTGCTTGAAGCCAGGGTCTCTTCTTCAAGGATGCGCGAACCCAATGTCGAACCCGTCCAGATCTGGACTGCTCACTTTTCACTGTGCAAACAAGCAGCAAGTGTTCACACGATCTAGGAGTTCTCAAACGGCAGTGCAGGCGTAACGTTAAATGGAATCAGCACACTTACGCAAACGGGCTCCGATAACAGGCGGACAAATTGGAATGATGCTGCTGCATTTATGCCGCATGAATGCCCACAGCAGGACAGCTTCACAACACAAAACCATTCTTTGGCGAACATGTAAGCAATAGCTTTGCGCTTTACACGGAAGCTGTGTGGCCTTGCTTTGCAAAAGCACTTCGCAGAATCCGGCAAAACTTCCCCACTGCGCAAGTACGTTGCAAAGCTACCTAGCATACTCTCCCTGCTCAGAAGCAAATTGAGTTCACAGAACCTGGTTGCTGGGAACGCAGCTGGTCGGTTCAGACTACCGGAAGTACATCTGCCCACGGCAACACAAGGCGGAGAACACAGAACAGATTGAACAGATTGCGGTTCTCATTCGCATAGCATGCATTGTCATCGTAACATCTGAAGGCTGTGGATCCGTACCGATTTGGCGACGTGTTGGGATCAACAGGTGCATTGAACCCAGAAAACCGTGACCTCCAGCGAAAGGTCTGGAGCTGAGCATGCGTGTGTACTGTACGTCACTTGCACCCAATCAAAATAGGATCTGCCCTCCAAAAATACCGAGCTGAAACCACTACCGTTGCGCAAAAAAAACACAAACAAGATGCCCCCGAAGTCGCAAGCGCCAGACATGCACAAGGGTTTGCCTCCGGCAAATCCAGACTGCACCTGCCGAGGTGCGAGCGGCGCTATCTTTGTCCTGCAGGGCAGGCTGCGGTGTCAGGAATCCATGTGCCTGCCAAGCCAAAGCCTGAATGGCTCGGATAGGCTCACGTTGCAACATCTGAAGGGGTTCATAGCCTTTCTGCACGCACCTGCAAAAGTCAGGACTATCACATGTATCCCAGTTTCCTAGTTACTGGCCAGACTTGTTTCCCCCGGTAAAACGACACTTCGAGGCCACCTTGTCAATACAAGAAGCAACACGATGGCATCAGTCGTGGTACGAGCGTATTATGACTACAATGCCAGCACCTCATACGGCACAACAGCAAAACAAACTCCTGAAAGCTGACAGGTATCACCGTTGAAAAGCACCTTATTTGGGTTTCATTCGTTTTCAGGACGATAGCTCCGAGCCGTACGAGGTCACATCCGAACACCCCTCCTTGGACCGACTGAAGTCCCCCTTCTTCCCTCCAGTGCGGCTCCCTCGGCGGCCTGTGAGCATGGAGTGGCTCCTGCCCACGGCCAAACAAAAACGAAGCTACGCTGAAGACATGCCACGCAGCCTCGGCCCTTCATTGCAACCACAGCCTTCTGATGGCCGTGGCTGCCTTCCAACACGCGAGTCTCACCGTGACCGATGGCACCCTCTCTCCTGACCAACAATGGCCCTGCGTCGAGCTTTCTTTTCAAAGCCTGCTTCTCCAGGATGCCTCGCTTCTCCAACTCCTGCAAGTGAGAGTGTGATAGTGGGAAAAAGCATCCTACCCCTGAATCCAGGTGTAAGTAACAGAGAATTCCCTGCTGAAAACGCTGAAAAGGCGACATGCCAAGGAATAGCAGCAGGAGTCCTAGGCCTCGGATGTTGCCAAATCAGAGTGTGCGACAACGCATCAGCTTTCCCTAATTTTGCTTATACCCCGCGGCTCCGAGACGGCATGGAGTAGCCGCATGTAGTCGAAGTAGTTCGAACCCGACCACCTGTCCGAACACCCCTTCTGTGATCCCCATGGAAGCTAGCAGCACATGCCCAAAGCTCGCTTTGCACAAAAACATCAAGTGCCAGCTTTATTTGCCTTCGCTCCTGTTGAGCCGCATGCTCTGGCATGAGCATCGTTTTCAACATCCCCCGCATGTCCGACCAACATCCCCAGCATCACCAACAAATCGTGGGTAACAGAATCAAAAAAGTAGCTGGCGGGTTGACGGGGTAAAACAAATGATGATTCCAATCCCTGTAAAATACAAAAAAGTAGCGGGGGGGTTGGGGGGGGGGGGGCGGCAGCCCCCCATGATGTTCGCAGAAGTGATGATTCGAATAGCTCTGCAAAAAGTCTAAAAAGTAGCGGGGGGGTTGGGGGGGGCGGCAACCCCCCCATGATGTTCAAAGAAGTGATGATTCAACTAGGGGTGCAATTAAATCTCTGCAGAAAATCTAAAACTTAGCGGGGGGTTGGGGGGGGCGGCAGCCCCCCCATGATGTTCGAAGAAGTGATGATTCAAGTAGGGGTGCAATGATTCAAGAACGGGTGCGATAGAATTTAAAAGGCAGCGGAGGGTTGGCGGGGGGTGGCTTCCCCTATGAAGTTCGAAGAAGTGCATACATACAGACATACATGGATTACGTAGATTACTTAAAAGTAGCGGGGGGGTTTGGGGGGGGGAGGCGGCAGCTCCCACCATGATGTTTGAAGAAGTGTTGATTCAAATAGGGGTGCAATTACTCTGCAAACAATCTAAAAAGCAGGTGGGTGGGGGGAGCCCCCCCCATGATGTTCGAAGAAGTGATGACTCAAATAGGGAGACAACTGGTGATGCTGATGATGCGGGAAGCCAAATCCAAAAAAACCAATGAAAGGGTGCAAAAGCAAAAACGCCCGGAGAGGAACTGGGAAAGCAGAGGATGCGAAAAGCCAAAGCCGCCAAAAGCCGAAAGCCAAAACGCCACCTGCCGAAGAGGAACTGGGAATGCAGAGGATGCAACAAGCCAAAGCCAAAAAGCCAAGAAGCCAAGAAGCCGAGAAGCCAAGAAGCCAAGAAGCCAAGAAGACAAGAAGCCGAAAAGCCAAGAAGCGAGAAAAAAAAACAACTAAAATAAATACCCCTCCATGCTAAAACCTCTTTATATATATATATACATATATGTGTGTCTGAATTGTTTTTCCCAGTTGTGAGTGGGACGAGGGGGAGAAGTATTTGTAATTAACACTGATTGCTGCCTTCAACATGCGCCTGGAAGCGACCGTGTCGCTTTGTAATTACCCAAACTCTGCGCCACAAAGCGGGCGTAGCAACGAATCCTGTTACATTTCTTGCCAGCCCACCCGCCGAATCCCTTTGAGTTAGGATGTTGGATGCAGCATGTTCCGAAGACAACGCCGGCGTGAGGCACACAGTGGAAAGTGCTGGCGTGAATGTATGTGTTCGCCATGACCTTGACTTGCAACCACCGAAACCACACACACACACACACGCATATCTTTATTGCTATGTTTTCGCCAATTCACCAGCTCGAGCAATTGCGTCCTGCAAGAACTGTTTCTGCTGCTTTTTACACCGACCTATCCTGTGAGGTCGCAATTGCAAAGCTTGTGCCAACATTGGCGGGCCCATCCTCATGCCAATGAAGCTCCGAAGAAACCAAACTAAAAAGAAACACATCGCTTGCCCTCGTAGAATAAACACCAAATGGACCCCCAAATCCAGGCACGCACACGGCAAGCCAAAATCAATAAACATAATTCTTGAAGAAATCCTACTTTGAGTTCAGAAAGCGTGGATCAATGGAGTCACCCTCCCAGCGATTCCCACACATTCGACGAAAAGCCTCGAGCAGGAGCTGGAAGCCAGGTCCTGGAGCGAGAAGTTGCTTGTGAAGACCGTGCTCATCTTCAGCACTGCGGCCTGCGCAGAAAGCTAACGAGATGGCAAACAGCAAACAATACACCCAAAGCAATACCAACTAGGGAACCGTTGAACATCACCAGCGCGGGTCTGCATTACTCTTGTTCTTTTTCCCTCGGCTTTCCCAAAGTTGCATTGCGATGTGCCGCTTGTGCCACCATTCCAGCACCCCGTGCACAAATGGCACGGCACCGGCATCTGATTGCCTCACTTTCAACAGTCCGTGGCCAACCAGCAAGAAACGCCCAGACTGGCCATTTGGCCAGTCCCCGCCTGCAGGGGGTCCAAAGACTCCAAGAGGCACATGGTCTCACCCACCATGGCCGTGTGGGACCTTTGGTGTGTGCCCTCTGAAGCTGAGAAAAAAACGAGAAAAAAAACACCTCTGATGCTATGAGAAACCTTGGATGCTAGGCTGAGACCTAAGCCTTCCCCATAAAACCCCCTCATTTCTGCTATTTCTGCTGGCGCCCCCCCCCCTCTGGGCTCGCGGGCCAATCGGAGATCTCCACCGTGTCCAAGTCCTGCGGTCGCGAGCCCAATGGCCATGTCAAGATCTGGTTGCTGTTTCCCCCCGGGTTCTCTACCCTTCTTGATAGGGTGTCCCTCCAAAAAGTGATGATAGGGACACTCCCCCCATTAAATGTGTCATACACTGGGGTTGAATAATATGGGCTTTGGCCAGGAAAAACAATGCTGGCACGTGCCATTCGGGCGGGCCGACATCGTCCATCATCACGCAGATTGATGTTGCTGGTTTATCAGACTGGGTTGACAACGTGTATCGCTCACCCTTGGCGTCATTGTGATATCCTTTGATGTTGCCAGATTCAAACGACTGCTCCTCTCACCGCCAGACTGGAAAAGCCATCAACTAATGCTCCAAGCTTTTTCCCACAAAAAAAAAACGTTTTGCAACTAAAAAAATAAGGAGTTGAGTTCCACCCACAAAGGCTCATGGGAAGTGAGGATGGACGGGCGAATTTTCGGACTCCTCCGTACTCTGCTCCACCACTGCCTCGGCGCCCGGCGGCCGCGCCACGTTGATGTGCCCATCTGCCAGCAGCTGGCCCAGCGCTTCCTCGGCCCCGCGGGCGTGGGCAATTTTGGTGGGAAGCCCCCTGGGCCGCGGCTTTCCACGTTCCAAGCCTGTACCAAGCCGTGGAAAACGCCTTCCCAGTGAGAGGCAAAGTGCCAAAGGTTGCATTGAAAGCATGCAATGACTGCAAGCTGAGCCGGGCAGCTCTGATGTAGAGCGGGTTGCCCAAGGAAATCTTGGACACAAAGCTCACCACGGTCTCCGGTACAGCGCCCAGAGGCACCTGGAGCAAACCGCCGGTACAGTGTCAACTTCCAGCCAGAAATCGACTTGCTGTTGGCAACAGGAGACCCCAAGCCAGGCATTTGATGACATAAGCTGCAGTTGTTTGAAGGATATTGACACATCCCCGAAGCCCACACAACCCAACGCTACCTCCTCATCCGCAAGGAAGTGGGACAAGCGGGGGAAGGCGGGAACCGTTCTGTGCGTGTTCAGTTCGATGCGGGCAGCCAGCTTGACAATCGGGAAACCGGGATGCCAGACTTAACCAGGTCTGCACGCCCGCCTCAAGATGTGAGGCCATGTACTCCTGGCAAATGTCCTGCAGGCCAGGTATGCTAGGTCATTTGTGGCTGACACGCGAAGCCAAACCTGCAAGTTTCCAGGGACAGGTGGCAAAGCAACATGACACATAATCAACACACCACTCAGCCGCAAACTAGATGGGGAGGTTGTTCCCGACTCTACTCCGAATCGGGCTCCAGTATTCAATCTAGCTTAATTGACACGCACTGCCAAACTGAAAAGCCGAGTTGAGGTAGCAAAGGGAAAAGCGCCGAACCAGTTGAGCGGCTTTGCCTCCCTAAACGCTGCTGGACATGCCCGTTGCAATTGATTGACAACATGCAAGCCAAGAAGAGTCCGCAATTCCGCATAATATTCGCTGCGAACGACACATGCTGATGGCATACCAGTGTTTCTTTGCAGGATACCTCCTCTTTTCCCAATCTCGGTTTCCTGCGCAAAGCATCAGGCACCAGCTAATCAGGGCTACAAGGCAAACTGACAAACCCACTGCGACAGCAAATCCAAATCTCTCTACACACACACACCCACCCACACCCACGGCCCCTCCTCGGAGAGCCCAGTGAGGTCCAACAGCCAGCCCTTTGACGCGGAGGCCTGCCGTGCGTCACTGGACGACAGGACCGGTTGCCAGTGAGGCCTATAGTCAGCTTTTGGGCGAGAAGCCCTCGGAGCGTGAAATGACAAAGTTGAGAATCACGCTAGCGACGCCCTCCATGTATTGTACCCCCGCCCTGCATTCAAACACACAGATTTCGATGTACGTTCTCAGCCCAGCCATCCCATTTGGAAAGGACGGCACCTGGGTGGCCACAAATCCGATTGAGGCATGGCCTGAGCCGTAGGCTACGGGAAGATTGAACCTTGCACCTTGGACATGCAAAAAGCGACGGTGTCAGCATGTCGCGTGGTTCAAACCTGCGACAAACGAGGCCTTAACGAACTCGAGGCTGGGATCTGGGGTTTTGCAAAGGGTCATCAGGGTGACGGGGTGGCTGCCCTTGTCCTCCGCGATTCGCATGAACCTTGGAATGAGCCCAAAAGTCCACTCTCATTGGGTTGTAGGCTACATGCCCTGAGACAGCCAACTTTGCAGGCAAGGCGTGTCGCCGGCAAACATAGCCCTACCAGGGCGCCTGCTGCAAAAGGTTCAAACACAAACCACAAAGCAACGCGGCCCGGAACGCGGCTCTGCATGCGGGTGACTTGCCGATGATCTCGTAAAAGCAATTGAAGTACTGCAACGTCTTCGGGAAAAGCGTTGTGCCAAACTCGAGCTGGCAAACCTCCAGCCGACGCCGCGATGGAACGTGCTCGAAAGGGTGACATGATTGCTCAAGCCATGCTACACGCCTCATGGCTGATAATCATGCGAAAGATACGGCCATGCAAGCGCAAAGTTGTCAGACCGGCCCCGTATGGATGTCAACATCTGTCATTGGGTGCGACATTCAAACATACCGTACCTCTCAAAACATTTGTTTTCAAGATTCCTGCAGGGCCAATGCATTGATATACACATGTTTGATCGAGCTTGTGTGGCAAATAACAAGTGCGCAATCCAAACACATGCAAACACACAGGTTGCCGGGCAGAGCTTTGGCTTTGCACAGTGTTTGGAATTCTGAGTGGCGGGTTCGTTTACTCTCGAGCACTTCACAAAAGCAGCTAGGCAGCCTCAAAATGTGCGTTAATTGGATTTGGAAAGAAAAAGCGCTCGAATGCCAAAAAATGGGGAGCACTTTTTTGTGCATCAAAGGGTCCTCCAGGTCCTCAGCCATTTGCACACATTGCCACACTTCTTCAATTTATTCTCGTTTGCACAGCCTTCTCTATCCCAGCTTTCGGCCCCCTAACATGTCTTTGTTCGATTCCGGGCCATTTATCGCAAACCTTCCAGCTGCGACATGGCCATGGGTCAAAATCCCGTACCCCCCAGTGAACATCCCAATCCCCACTAAAATAGACTAAAATGGGTGGTGCACCTACCCCAAAATGGTACCATTGGTCTTGACCCACAGCCACAAGGTCCAAACAAGCCCCCCGGCTCGCCAGTCGAGCCATCGACTGGGCTTGGCCCAGGCACCACGATGACGGCCACATGGGCCCGGAGCTTCTCGATGAGTCCCACCGCCACATCCACCAGCTCCTGCAGGACCGTCATGCCTGAGATCCACGGCGCGGGGAAAGGCTGTGGCACCGTGGCACCGGCACCGGTTTTTCTGAAACTTCAGCTCAGGGGGGGGACTCTGTTTTAGCACCATGTGGGACCTTCGGGAGGGTAGCACCAGCAAATAAAAATCCAAGTGCGGGATAAAATAACAAACAGGTGCACAAGCAAAACGGAATGCGAGGAATACGGATCATCAAAGTTTCGGATCCAAAAATCAGGCAAGCATGACACAACAAAAGTGACAGTCAAGCGGACACGGCTGGAAACAATGATGTCAAGTCAAATGGTTGTCACATGTCGACTTTGGTAATTTGCTGGTCCACGTGTGCTTCTCGTGGTCTGCCCATCACACCAACAGTACCCGTGCCGATGGGATGCCGCTGCGGCGCAATTTGCACTTGCCACGCATCGTGCCAATCAACTCTTAGGACCTGGTTCCTCAAAGCTGGCCAAAAACCAAGGTTGTTGATGTGAAGACCCAGTGAGGCAGTGCAAACAAGCTCCGGAAACTAACATAGGGTTTGACTTCAAAACGGAATTCTGTCTGCACACATTCAGAGACAGAGTGAGAGAGAGAGAGAGATTGCATGAACCTGCAAGCATACATAGCTACATATGCTTCGCCTGACATTTCATTCACAAGGTTTGAGGGCGATACAAATGGCAAATTGAAACTCTAGCATGCGCCTAGACCTCATGACGCACAGCAGTCTCGAGCCTGGATAACCACTGTGCCAAATAAACACCACTCCAAAGGTCCTGTCTTGCACCTGGCATCTGGCCATATGCCAGGGTGCGCACATCTTCGTGTACTGAACCATTCTGGACGTCCAGCAGATGCTTGGCAATCACATCTGAGTTGCTCAGGTTGGGCAGCAAATGACCTCAAGCTATGACACCCCTCGACAAGCTGCGCTACAAAGCCCTTGTCTTCTACCGCTCGCGCCCACTGATGAAGGCATGATGGAATTGCCAAGCGAACTGTGGCCCAATTTTGGTGCTGCATGCGAACGTCACCCCCAATCGCCAGCAACCAGTTGGCAGCAATGCAACGGCTTTGGCATTGGGTCCCCGGCACTTTAACTCTAGTTCTTCAAGTTGTGGTCTGAATTGAGGGCGAACACATAGAATTGTACTCATCAACCCTTCTGAAGGTCCAAGGGGTACGCAGTCAGATTCTTGATTACGCCCACAATTGCCCAATCAAAGCGGCAATGGAAATGGAGCCCTCTACTTGGACTGTCCCTTGGCCGTACGATGCAGCTAAACAGAAGCCCAGGTAAGTGGAGGTCGGGCAGGATATTTAAACAGCAAGTAGCGGCCGGTACCTTTCTGACTTCTGCATGGTCGTCCTGGGGACTCCCTTGACATCAAGCTTTCGTCGGGACTAAACGGGATCCTTTGAAAGCTAGCCACCTTCTTCAGGATACAAGATCCCTCTCGGATTTCATGGGTGAACTGCTTGTGTCAAGTAAGCATGAACAAATACCCGTCCCCTTTTGGCTTCCTTCCGGGGGCGGGCTATTGGCAAGCAGCCATTGCATCCCACTCGTGGACCTTATGTTTTCACATTGACATGTTTTGGGCCCCTGAGGGAAATCAACAAAGCCGCGTGCTTCGACTAAGAAACAAGGCTGAAACTTGGCTGGAATCAACCGATCGTGGTTGAAACTAGCTTGAACGATGGAATGAAACGACCAACACGGCATCCTCCCAACTAACATGCAAATACAATTGGCCCTTTCCAAGAGGAAAGTAGTCTTTCTACAGGCCTGTGCAATCGGTGGGAGGGTAACGCTCGCTTTCGGATCCACAAACATCCGAGGCGCTCAGCGCCAAAGCGTCCTCCTCCGGCAGCGTAGGCTCCACGGAGTGGCGGTATGCGCCCAGGCAGCTCCGCACCAACTCGTGCCCCATCCGCGCCAGGTCCTTCAAAGCTTACGCGCCGAGGCCAAGGCACGGTTTTGGATTGGTGCTCCTGGGTAAGGATGGAAGAAATGCGTAGCTTCCTTGCTTTGGTTGGGTTGGTTGGGCTTGGTGCATGCTCTTGTTTCGTGGCAACTACATTGGCCGCTGCAGTAAGCGGCAAAGCCAACCCATGGGATGTCCTGCTGGCGGCCTCATTCCTAGATACGGCCATGGCCTCCTCACCCCTCCTGCGTACGCGGTCCCATGGTGCCCATAACCGGCATAGTGCCTCTCTTCTGCGCAGCATAGACCACCTTGGGTGGCCAACTGCCAATGGCTACAGGAGCAACAAACAGTTCAAATTCAAAACTACCATTGTCAAAGCTAGCCCCCAGGTCAACGTCATCTTGCAACACTTTATGAAACTGCAAAAGTGTAGGTGCAGCACATCACGACCCACAATAAGTGGCATCTTTGACAGCATGCTTGAAATGTATCAGTGGTGTGTGTTTGTGTGGTATCTCATGTTTGGGCATCTTTATTATCGGCCACTGCTGAATATTGGCTTTGCCTACACTGGCACATCAAGCAATGATCTTGCGCCCGCACGGAACATGGATGCGGCCAAGAAGCTATGTGCTGGGCCAGCTCAATCTTCCCCAGGCCTGCTGGGCCCTGCGCAAGTGAGTGATGGAAGGGCAATCCCACCGGCCTGGAAGGCAATATATACTTGGTTTGGCTCACGGCTCCCATTCGGCTAAGTTCTAAGCAAACCACCGGACAGCTGACATATTCAGTTCTTGCGACACGCCATCTGCCCACCTCTGTGGGCAAATCAGCCACCAGGTCTTGGCCGCCTTTCTCAGTTGCCATGAAGCAAACAAAACGGGGCCCAGGGCCAGATTTGAACAGGACACCTGTGTTTCCGGCATCCCCCGCGTTTGCGCCTGCAGCACCACGGAGCCCCCAGAGCCGAAGGGCGACGCGCTGGGGAGCGGATCCACCCGGCCGCTGGTTTTGGTGGCCACCGGGGGCCCATCGTGCAAGTCCTCGTAGGGCCCCCCGAGCCATCTCTGGACTTTGCCTCAGCTGAAGTGTGATTCAGGTACTGCTACTTGGTGCCTCAAGAGTTGCTCTTCGACTTCAATGTGCTTTGCTCTGTTTGCGACACTGTCGCCTTGATGGTTGTGACAAGGCTGCAAGTGAGAGCAGCTCTAAGCGTGGGCCAAGGTGCAAACAGCCGGCCAGTCGGGCAGGGCGCAAAGCTTCTGCACGTTGGACTGCAAGGCATGGGCAACAGCCCGCAAATGGAGGGCGGCTCGAAAATGCGTGCCCGGCAAACTGCCAACCACTACCTTGTTGCACCCTCAAAAAGCCAAGCAAAAATTCACACAAACACTACGAATTACCAATAGCTGTTGCCAATACTTTTGCCAAGGCATGTCAATACTTTCAAGGTCTCAAGGGTTGCAATTCCAGCACAGCGATCCGGAAACAGCAAATTTCTTACTACGAAGCATTCTGAAAATCAAGGTTTGAGAAGCTCAGAAAGGGTACTTCATTTCAAGGCATCCCAGAAAATATATAACTCCGCCTAACCCCGAAAATGATGACCGCAATGTCCTTTCACTTTCCTATGCCAGTCCTATTAGCCAAATATCCTGCAAAATCCGGCTTTCCAGAATCTTGTTGACCCTGGGGGGGTATGTTTCAAACGTTAAAATTGTGATGTGTTGTGATCTTTGTTGCTTTTTGTTGTGTCTCAAATCTCTCTCAGGAAGCAATGGCAGCCCTCCAGGCAAACTTGCCGCCTGCAAGACCTCTGCCAGCGCCGACTTGTCGCCAGCGAGATCACCGGCCGTCAGGCTGCGGTCGTACCAGGGAAATAGGATCTGCCCGCCGGGACCCACGCCTGCCATGCATTGCTTTGCAGGGTGGCGCGGTTGCTTCCGACCATGATCTGTCCCAACAGGCCGTTAGAAGTTAGCCTGCGCAGGAGCAACGTGAAACATGTGAAACACGGGATTCTGAGAGGTCGCCCTAGAATTCAGAACGCGGGCTTGCGATTGAGGAGTTCAAGGATGGCGAGACTGCCAATCTTTAAGAATGTCATGCAAGAAGCAAACACCTCTAGAGCCAAGACATGCTGACAAAACACACGTGGCTGTGTTGCTGAGTTGCTGCATGTCCTCTCCCCCATGGCCCCGCCTACGTGGGGATTGCACTCGGCCAGCTGAGGACGGAATATCTTCACTGACTGCTCCTTGCCTCAGATCCCAGCACGGCAAGGCCTTTCGGGGGCAATGGTGCATTGCAGCAGTCCGTCGGGGATTGGCGGCTAGTGTCATTTGGCGTGCCGTCCCAATCGCGCCCTTATTTTTGAAAGCAGTGCTCCAAATTACTCATGTCAGCTTCCATGTATGGTGTGCTCCAAATTACTCATGTCAGCTTCCATGTGTGGTGTGCTCCAAATTACTCATGTCAGCTTCCATGTGTGGTGTCAGCCAGCTCCTCATTGCATCTTTGACTAGATCATCAACTAAACTCGCAGGAAGTTCCATTCCTAAGTGCTAGAGAGTGCCCAACTCGCTGGAACGATAAGCTGTAGCCAACCCTTGAGTGCTTTCCCCGATGTTTTGGGTTTGTCCGGTGCATTCTGGTGGTGCATGGTGTTCTGCACTGACACGAAGCGGCAGTGGAGAGTCTGTCTTGCCCTTCGGCTCCCCTCAAGTAGGTGATGTTCATACTGTGGTTTCGAGCAATTTTCAGTGCAAGGTCCACCCTCAGTGCATGTTGCTTTGCAGAAATGGATGCAGCACCAAACAGCCTGGACATCAGCCCTCTGCCAAGCCTACGTAAATCAACCAAACAAACCTAAGACCCGCCCTCATTAAGATCTCAGGCAGCCAGTGATGCTGGGGACGGAGCCAGCCAGCCAACCAGCCAGCAATCCAACCAGGGTAAAGTCCTAGCCGGGGCAAGTGACAAGAACGACAACTCCAGCTCCACATCCCCTTTGGCAAAGAAAACCGCATCCTGCACACAGCTCCGGGCTTTTTGAGACGTTTCCCTCCGGCAGGGCTGTCGCATGGGCCGTCAGCACCGACAGCTCCTGGCGGGGCTCCAGGCCCTCGATGTGTATCACGCTGCCACGGGGCAAGAGGATCTCCTCCTCTTTGGGCAGGCCACCGCAGCAAGCAGCGCAAATGACCCTGGCGCCCTTGGGCACTTGGATCCGCAGGAGCACCGCGTCTTCCAAGTCTTCAGGAATCAATGCATGGCGCCGCGCGTAGAAGTTGCCTACAGATTTGGAAAGGGAGCAGGACATGAACGCCTTATCCCTGATGTTCACCTCTGAACTCTTGTTCCAGCCCTGCAAGTACTGTACATAGGACAGACTCGAGAAGCCGCGCCACAGCGTCAAGGGCTCCTCCAGGGCGGGAGTTGCTGCCGCCAGCTCGTCTAACAAAGCTGTCTGCTTTTGGCACACCTTGTCCACTGGGCTCCCATACTTACCATGCCGCAAGAAGTGGTTCAGCGTCTTGTAGTTGGAAGCCGCAGCATCCACCTAACTTGTTTTAAGGACTGCTACGAAGAAGGCGTGGCTACAACTGACTGAAGGGGAAAAAAGCAAAAGCCACAGCCCCAGTCTGCCAACTTAAAGGCAAGCTGCGTACCACCGCACAGCCTCCACATAGGGAGAGTCGGGCCCCAGCTCCTCGCAGGGAGGAAGCCACAAACCGATGTCAATGGTTCTAACCAACATTTGTGACACCATACGTGCATCAGCTTTTTTGAGTCAACAACGTTGAGACTACTACATCTTGCGCAAGCGCAGAGGGGGGCAAGGAGTTCCAAGCATCCTAAAGAGGGAAGTTTCTCTTTTTGAGGCGAGCCGACAATCTCTGCTCAATCATTACTGGCCCAGCCCGGCGTTATTCTGTGCACGGGCAGCCAGTAATATATTCGATTCACTGGCCGACCACTTTCACACAGTGCCTGATGTGTGAACACACAGAAACATTCTGCACATTCAAAGCTGCTTGGCATGCCAAAAGCTTGGTCGCCTCACCCACGCCTCTTGCAGAAATCCAGCAGCGCAAAACAACGGTGGTCCAGCTAATTAGGGCCTGTTTGTTTCTAAGAACGCCAATCGACCAGGCACACAATCATGAAGCAACATGAATTCCAGCAAAACAGTCCAGTGAGCCCAAGTTGAATCGGGAGCAGGGCTGCGGGAAATGACAATTTCTGTGATACAACAGAAAGGGCTTCCCAAAGACTACCCCCCCAACATAAAAAGGGAGATTCCCTTGCATCACAGTCCCCATCCCACAACTTGCTGGCGTTTAGGATATGAGAGCTTTAGTTTTTAGGGAAGCCCAAAACGGTTCATTCACTGGTTCAGCTTCCCTTCCAGCATCCCAAACTGTTCGTTCCATGTCTCATGCCCTACCTACTGTGGATGGACGAAATCCTGCGCCACTTGGAAAAAAGTGGTACCGTTTCTCCTGGGTATTTACAGGAAATCATTAGTGCTTCTTAGGCGGTGCGCAATGGATTTTGTCCATGCACAGTATCTCTCTCTCTCTCTCTCTCTCTCTCCCTCTGCCGCATCAGTGGGTTAGGCCTTCACTATCGCACCAGCAATTGAATACAGGGGTTGCCTTTTCCACTAAAATGACCAGCCTCCCCGGAAAAGGTTTTCGACACTATAGGGGGCGAAAGCTTGTTGATCAACCACAAGCAGTGGAAAAGGCAAACCATGCCATCAAACCTGCTGCGGCTGGACGAGATCCATTTCGCACCACCTAGCAAACCCTGAAAGGATGATTAAGGATGATTCCGCCTGTAACTGCCAACCACGGTTTCCCATGGATTCCAAGTGGTGCGAAATGGATTTCCCATGGATTCCCACATCGCAGCAATCCAAGGCGACTCCTTGTAGAAGGCCAGCGTGGGCCACAGCGCCCGAGGCACCTCCGTGAGGATCTCCACGCTGGGGCAGGCAGATGCCACCAAGCCCAAGCGCCGCAGGGCGAGGCTTATGGCCATGGCATGCAGGCCATAAACAAAGCCTGCCCCAGAAATGCATAGTACAAAATATACACGTGACTTTATGCATGGATATATATATAATATGCATGTATATTATGCATATATATATATATATATGCGTGCAGTCAATAGGTGTTACTATGCTGTAGGTAATGTCATAAAACTCCGGGAGAAGGCGGGCTAAAATATTGGACGTGAGGAGAGCAGGCTGGCCATAGATGCGCATGCAGTTGTGATAGTGAATGCCATGAGCTGCCTGCCAAAAACATGTCCAACATTCATCGGACTTAAGCCAACATGATGCTGGCGTATCGGGCAATCATGGCTAGGCTCTTCTGTGTGTTGTTTTGCAGCATTCCTGGCTGCAGCAGTCACTTCTAGCTGCTAGCTTGGGCCACAGTGGCAGCAAAGCTTCGATCTTTGACAGGAAATTAAGTTTTGCATTGGGCACAACAGGGCAAACAAACACAAGCCCGGTGTCAGCCGGTCGCACACGATCCAACGGAGAAAGATCAGAGTCGGATGGCCACATCTTCGTCAAAAGGTAGCACCCATACACCCCAACACAATAAACTGCGTGCGACGCTTCGTGCTGCAATGACCGCCACGCCATGCAGACGTTTCCCGTTCCATTGGACAAAACAAGCGTCCCCAAGGATTCCCCAAGGCAAGCTGCCCTTGACCTTGATGGGCTTCAGGTCGTGGCACACCAGCTCCACCGTGCACCGCATCCTGCGAGCCACTTTCGGCCCCAATGCACGAGAAAAGCGGCACGGCCTAGATATATAGGTCGACTGAAAGGGACCCAAAAAGTAGCCTTCAAGCAAAAAGAAATGTGATTTATGCCTCGGAGGACGGCTGCCATATGCTGCCGTGCCAAACCGATCAGTGCCAAAGCTGGGGATAGCCAGGGTACGGAGCATGACACGTTCACATGGCATGCACCCAAGTCATACATTTGAGGGGCACCAATCAGCCACCTGCGTTCTTCACGGCGCACTGTCTCCAAGTGGCCTGGTGCTCTCGTCGATGAGGATCCCGTTTGCTGGCGCATTTGCCATCAGCCGCGCGGCCAAGTTGACGGCATCTCCAAGCACTGTGTATTCCATGCCTTGCGTTGAAGAAATAAATGCAAAAACTTCAAAGGCGAAGCGCGTCTGTGTGTGTGTGCGCGCATGTACAGGTTTTCTGTGCAAGCTCTTTGAATTATTGATTTATCAATTGTGTGACTGATTGATTGATTGATTGATTGATTGATCGATCGATCGATCGATCGATTGAGTGATTGAGTGATTGATTGACTGACTGACTGATTGATTGGTCGGTTGGTTGCTTGCTTGGTTGCTTGCTTGGTTGCTTGGTTGATTGGTGGATTGTCGGTTGTTTGGTTGGTTGGTTGGCTTGTTGATTGATTGATTGATGGATAGATGGATAGATGGATAGATGGATAGATGGATAGATGGATAGATGGATAGATGGATAGATGGATAGATGGATAGATGGATAGATGGATAGATGGATAGATGGATAGATGGATGGATGGATGGATGGATGGATGGATGGATGGATGGATGGATGGATGGATGGATGGATGGATGGATGGATGGATGGATGGATGGATGGATGGATGGATGGATGGATGGATGGATGGATTGCTGCTCAAGATCAACAATTGAGCAGTGCCTAAGCTTTGTGCCGGTCATTTGGTAGAGCAAAGTGAAGGCTATCACAACCTTCACAACAACTCACATGAAGTCCTGCTCAGCTAGCGAACTGCTGGGAGGGGCGGTGGAGTGCGCTCCGCCAACACTGTGGATGCAAATGGGTTGCACGATGAAGCCTGTCCCTTAAGTTGTGCTCCAGCACAAGCCCCTGCCCCGAATGAGTATTTCTCTACGTGGGGAAGGTCGGCAACGGGTCCCGTTGTCGACCTTTTTCTACTGAGAACCAGTCTTACCATAGGCGCCCTTTTAGGGGAAATAGATAACCCTGGTAGATTCAACCCCCAGGTAAACCGGGGCCATCTATTTTTCGACTGAAAACAACCAAAAAGGACACCTATGAGTTCAACACAAAGGCCCAGGCCGCACCGAGAGCCACCAGCCAGGCCGCGCTCCGCGCTGCCGCACACCCCGCAGTAGGCCCGGCCCGTGGAGACCCCGCAGCGGGCGATGAGGCCCAGCTTCTCAAAGGCCTGGACCTGAAACCCACGGCTGGCGGCCAGGATCCAAACAAACAGTAGGTGGGGGGGGGGAGGGAGGGGGGGGGGAAGGGAGCCGGGGGGGAAGGGAGGGGGGGGAAGGGAGGGGATGTGAGCAAAAGATTTGAAGGGTGGATGCCGCTGCAGAAGACACGGCAGGCTATAAAGCCTGACCAGAATTCGCTGGGCAATGGGGAATTACCTGAATCTTCCGTGTGATTGGACAAAAGCTGTCAATTCAGTTTAGATGTCGGCAAGTCAGAATGAGGCTGCAGTGCTCCAATGCATGCCTACTCAGCTTGACAGGGGGAACAAATGTGCTGAAAGAGCAACACGTTCAAGTCAGGGCCGACGCCGCTTGCGCCAAGCGGCGATGTCGAAGCAAGATAGCACCGCCCTGGTGGCATCATCTGTGTGCACCAATGGCGGCAGACCGTAGGCAAGAAGAAAAAGCATCCCCTGAGGGCAAAAGCCAAGGGCAAAGGCTCATGGCATCGGTTGATTTTCGCATAAGGCACTCCAACTGTAGCTGCAAAACAAAGTCAATGTCTGTAAACCATGCGGATTAACAGGCAAAAATGCATGGTCTCAATACGCACACGGCACTCGCAGAGTTGCACCCCTGAAGCCACCCGCCTTGTCATCGATCAGGAACTTGTTCAAGGTGCCCTCCTTGGCTGCGTGCTGCTGACCCCGAACAAACTCCCCCATTACCCAGAACTTAGCTACTTGGTGCATGCGGGCGGCGTTGGCGTAGCAAATTCGCTGTACTGCAGCCATAAGCTCTTGGGCGATGTTGGCACCGTCATCCCGGCTGACGTCCACGCCGGAGCAAGAGATGAAGAGCGTGGAGATGTTGCCTCAATTTACAACCCAGGACCGCCTGCCATATGCGCCATGCATGTATTAGTCCATGCAGGAAACAGCACAGCGTGCATACCTGCAATGACACGCGCACACACACACACACATACACCGATGAATGTATGTATGACGCATGTGCTCCTGCATGATTGCATCTGTCTCTGAACGCGTGTGCGCCCTCTAATTGTGAAAGAAAACAACAACAAATAACATGTTGCACTGTCTCCCAAGATTGCCCGCCACATGCTGATCAACATGTGACTGGAGAAAGCAATAGATTCAAAGCCAGCTTCCGGGCCAAACACCACAACCTGCCCCCATGTACTTGCGCTCGCAATGTCACGGAATGTGTGCCAACCCTCCCCCCCCCCCCCGGCCCGCCCAAAAAAGAATGGGATCCAACGACCCCTGCACATCCCTCCACATGTCCAGCAAGTCACGCATCTCATTGACATAGGTCAGAGTTCCATCCTCGATCTGCTTGAAGACCGCCGAGGGAACAAACTTCCGGATGATGTCCAGCTCTGTGATGGTGAACTGCTGACCCTGTGAGGCCAGGCAAAGACACGCTGGCAGTGAGAGAAAACAGCACGGCGCAGCGATGCCCTTAATTGCAGCGATGCCCAAACAAGCTGCATTCAAGCGGCACCAAAAAAACGGCCTTGTTCTGTACCAGGCTTCGTCCAACGTCGTTACCGCCACAAAGGGACCCAAGTTTGAGAAGCTGCGGTCATAAGGCCAACAAGTCCCCAATGTTTGCGAATACAAAGCTGGAAGCAGTTTCTGCTTGCGCCGTGTCATGCAAAGTACGCCCAACAAACAAGCACGGAACTGACCGGGGAATCCCTTGCGAGGCGACGGACCCCAAGCTCACCCCCTGAGGCCCTCCGCGCCTTGCGTGTGTCCCTCTCTTGGGCCGAAGCCTTGACGGTAGGGAAGGTGAACTTTGACTCGTCCAGCTTCAGCAGGAGGTGGAACAAAGGGTTGTCCTCATGTGAACCCCCCGGGCCAAGACATTTGCAGCGAGCCCAAAAAAAAGAGTTTTATGCTTTCCCCTCGCGGAAGGCCTTGCAGAAGCACCAATATACTCAAAGGATGGGAGAGCCTCGCACTCGTCAATTTAGAGCTTCAGGAAAGGATGTCTCCTCTGGGTTTCGTAGTGTATTTACACATATGCACACACGCAATGCGGCTAACTTTCTCAGAATCCCACAGTTGCTGAGCAGTCTGCTGTGATTGTCATGGGCACTTGCAACGCTGATCCTGCCAAGATTCTAGCTCTCTGCTCTTGTCCGGCAAAACATACTCCTGAACCTTGCCCAGGCGAACACGCGACTGAAGCGTCAATGTGTTGCTGGGATGACGGATGGGGTGTTCTAAATTAAAGTGCTTTCTTCGCATAGAGGCCAAGTGCAATGTCAGTTCTGACAGGGCAAACAAACAAAGCGAGTCATCAGTCTGAGGAACACAGAGTATGGTCTAAGCACAAAACCTCTCACAGCAATCCCTTATTGTGGTCATCAAATCAAGCTCTCGCTGGCCAAACCCAACAATGTTTTTGTTGAATCGTGCTTGGCCAAATTGGTCACACCACGTTGGGCATCTTGCGACAAACGGCCAACGATCCTCCCTGATTCGTTACCCTCATAGGCCACTCTGAATCATGGAGAATGCACCTGGCAAACATAAGCATACCCTGAATTATGCAACCGGAACATCTACGAATCATTGTCCCAAAAACCTGAAGCACATCCACATCTGGGCCCATGGTTCAATGAATCAGCTGGACCTTGAGGTGGCCAGGTGGCCAGGAGATCTCTGAGGCTCTCAAGCTGCAAGCGAGGAGCGTGCTCCCAGGCTTGTGGGCTCAGGCAGGTCTCCCCGTTCTTGGCCAAGGGCTCCGCGATGGAGATCTGCTCCAGGGGAGCACCTGCCGCTTCAGCGCGTCACAGACTCAGACTGAGTTCCGGGGGCCGATCTGTTCATAAGTCACAGCGAAAGTGGCTCATGTCTCAAAGCAAATGCCTCGACCAAACTCTGTTCGACGCAGTGCAAGTGCTTCGCACAAACGTCCTCATCCTCAATTTGAAAACGCACATGTCGCAGGGACTAAGCTACCCTACCACCTTTACAAAAAGGCCACCACCTCGAAAGGCACTGCCCACGTCGCCTGCGATGATATACTCGGACCGGGGGATGTGCGTCTCCGGCGGCTCCACGCCGCCGACTTGGAGGATCGCAATCTGCGCGGCACGGTCAGCACATGGCGGGAAGAGATGGCTGTGGGTCAAAAATAGGTACCCAAAATGGAACCCTGGTAAAAGGAACATGGACTAAAACCTGCGGTCGCCTGGTGGTTTAATTTTGACTCTCAATGGCCGTGGGCCGGTGAAATGCTGCTGGCGCTGTTGCTGTTGGCTCGGTCCCACTGCACAAACTGAACAAACAGGTAGGACCTCTCCATTGTCAATCTGATCACTGTGGGGGATGCTATGCATCAGGCGGCGGCAGGGATTATATAACATTATTTGGACAGGTCCCACCTGCTCCGACAGAAACGTACGCAGGCCCTGTTGCGCCTCGCCGCATCCCAAGCCGATGTGCAGGCAAAGGCGCACCCCGTCCACCCCGGTGTCGAACATGTGCAGCCGCTTCTGGATCCTGTGGCAGGAAGAACTGCCAGGGGTCTGCTGTGCTCACCGGGGTAGTGAGAACTAAGCGGCTTGGATCGAGAGATATCTTGTAGATCAAGCGGGGGCCGCTTTGGTTCGTATCCACCAATCTTTGCCCGACGAAGATGCGAGCCCAGGAGACAAAGCAGTTCCGTGCTGCTATGATTGAGGGGTGATAATCACCACTGCATAAAAGCAGCCCTTCCAAAGCCCAGATGCAAGGGAAGCTGGCCCTATGCAAGCCGTGTGACCCACCATAACACCGCAAGGAGTCCAGGCATCAGGGTGAGCGTTGGGGTGCCCTGCCAAGGCGCTCGATGCAGCAAGCGCACGCTCGCAGAACTGCTGTGGCCATAGGGCCGATGTCCTCAATCGCCAAGAGCATAGAATCCTCTTTAAGTCCTTTGAATCCTGCTCAGAAAGCGACGGTGCAAAACGGAAAAAAACACATAGCAACTTGGCTGCCAAGTTGACTTGGCAAGCCCTCTGCGCAGGAATGACCTACTGACATGCCAACCAGAACTACATTGCTGAGTGCGGCATTCGAATACATCGCGGTGGAAACTGTTGTCCTCTTAAATTGTTCTTGGGCCCAAATGCTGTCGTCGACATACAAACCTGACAGCACCCAGGAGCTGGTTGCCCTGAGGCCAAAAGCACCCGGTCAGGTCTCCACTTAAACTTTCAGCACCGAGCAGCGGGTTGGTGGTAGGAGCCATGGGGCGGCACCTTGAACTTGGACTGATCACCCACGAGGGTGTCGTCCACCGCGGGGAAATAAATCATTAAGGCGTCCCCGCTGAACTTGATGACATCGCCCCGGTAGGCGTTGATGAGCCTAGCCGACGGACGACTCCCGGAGACCACAGATTTGTGCGCATGGTGCGAGAAAGCTCCCGATTTGCCTGCAGAGTCCCAACCAGATCCCAACCAGAACCCCAAGCTCCACCTCAGCCTGAAGCAAGCCAAGCATCTGAATGAGGGGCGTGAAGAAGGAGGTCAAACACTGCGACAGCAGCTCAGCTCCGTTGGTTTTCTTGGCCAGTCGCTCCGTGAGAGCTGTAAAGCCTTGGCTCATTGGCTGGGCAAGACGTGCCGGAACGGGGGGGTTCAAGCCCATTTAATGCCGGTGGCTGAAAAACAAGCTAAATTTACATGTGGCTACCCGTTCGCGTGGCTTGACAGGAAAATACGCATGTGTGACAAACACATCATGGTTGGGTTGCGGTTACCTGTGGGGAGGGTGGCGGTGGCGGTGCCAGTGGTGGTGGATTAACACCAGATGTTGTTCTCTGCTGACACCGGCCCAAATGCCCTGACGACCGACTGGCGTCCATGGGGAACAACTGACAGGTGCACTTCCACGGAACTTTGCAACTCCCTTGGGATGTTGGCGACCGATCCCCGATTCCCGCTTCCCATCCGGCATTGCCCAGCCCCTTTTACGGTTTGAGGCCCCTCCCAGCCAAGTGTCCGCTGGCGTCAGAGAAGACTACCGCACCAGAGCCACGGTGGAGGACGATGTTGCCCTCGGAGACGTCGCCCTGGAGGTAGGCCTGCAGGCTTGATGCACACAGACTCCGTCCGGTTGGCACTAGCATGGTGCTAGCACAAAGCAACCTCGATACTGCAACTTTAGCTTGCGACATGCCTGCCGGAAACCACGGTGTGTTGCTTTTAACAGGTTCCCTTCACATGTCACAAGCATCAGAACCTGGAAGCTGTTGGCTTCGCCTAAACAAATGCAGATGTCCAAGAGCAGCTAGAGAACAGTTTGGCCCGATCAAGTCATAATCATGATACACGTTCAAACAAATCAAGCAAACCCATGCCAGACTTGCTGTCAAAAACATCAAAACACATTGAAGCGAAAGTGGTGTGGCTGGACTGCGCAATTGCAACATACTACAAAAAAAGAGAATCCTTAGGTAGGACCTCCAAGGCAGAACTCACAACTTCCAGGAAACATGGCCGATGCTCTCCTTCAGGGTTATGGCACTCCCTGCTGGGAAACCCCAACACTCAGACATCTGTCTACACAGTAACCGCGTCCTTATTGTTAAATCCACCCCTATTAAATAAATATTACTTTTCAGGCCACATCTAAAAAACAAAGACTTCCCCCTGTTACTTTCAATTGACCTACTACTGAACTTCTGACGGCCATTATTCGGGGCATTTTCAGCACCTTCCGTAATTGTGAAATCAAATTGTAAATTGTAATTGTAAGTTAGCCATGTTCGCCTTCGAAATTTGAATTGACAAATCCCAACAAGTTCCTTGAGTAATACATAGATATATACATATATGCCTTTCTCGCCGGATTGCGATTTTGACGGCTTTTGTGCGCGGCGAAGGGGGGGACTCCTTTTGGACGAGGACTGTACTGGAAATTCCTGGGACCTGGGATCGTATGTTGCCAAATATGTCTTCAGGTAAAGTTTTTCTTACTAGCTGTAGCAAGGGGAACCGGGACCCGGACCCGATCGGGGCTATGGCGCTATGCGCTTATGAACTGCACGAGCCAGAAGGATAACATGGGGCAGCCCATCAGAACCATTTCAAATGGCAAAATTTACACGTGGCTTGTAGCTCAGGGGCCCCAAAGCCAGAGCCTGCTGCACGATCCAGGGGACGAAGGCCAGGGATCCAGAGAGGGCTTCACCGTTGCGGTTCCTGAGGCGACGTGAGCTGGAAACGCGTTGCGCCCTGCGAGGATTTTCTGAGGATTGACATGTGTTCACCCATCACCACTGGGTATGGTCTGCCTCCAGGCTCCCCCCGGTCTGAGAGGCCTGCAACCCACAATGTTGAGAACTAAATCTACAACAGGACAGTCGCAGTCGGACAGGCAGGCTTTGGTCAAGAAACGCAGATTGACACCGAACAAATGCGTCTCTGTGTGTGTGTGTCTGATGATGCACTCTAACTATTTTTGTCTCCAGGAGTGTGTGTGTGTGTGCCATGCGCCTGTGTCTGTGTCTAAGCACGTCTGTGCGTGGGCCTGTGTGTGTGTGTGCGAGCATCTATCTGTGTGTATATACCCAACTCTCTCTCTCTCTCTCTCCCTCTCTCTCTCTCTCTCTCTCTCTCTCTCTCTCTCTCTCTCTCTCTCTCTCTCTCTCTCTCTGTCCACGCGTGTACGTGTGCAGCGAGCAGGTGTGTGTGTGTGTGGATGTGGGTGCGTGTGCGTGTCTGCACATCTAAGCCTACCAGTACGGCTGCCAGTCTTCAATTTATCTCCAAATGCAGATGTATCTGTGAGTCTAAATGTATATATCATGTGTGTTTGTGTGTATCTGTGTGTGTCTGTGTGTGTGTGTGTGTCTGCGTGTGTGTGTGTCTGTGTGTGTGAACCTGTGTGTGTGTGTGTCTGTGTGTGTGTCTGTGTGTGTGTCTGTGTGTGTGTCTGTGTGTGTGTGTGTGTCTGTGTGTGTGTGTGTGTCTGTGTGTGTGTGTTTGTGTCTGTGTGTGTGTGTCTGTGTGTGTGTGCGGAGTGACAGAATGCCCTGTCACCACCTTTTCCGATTTTCAGCAGGGGGGTCACCCGCAGTCACGACCGGTGACCCAACGAAGAGGGTCGTGACCTGCGCTGATAACTGACCTGATCAGTCAGACGTACCTGCCGAGATGGTTGTGTTGTTCTGAATGTCCTTTTGGTCCCCCCCTGAACCGCCGTTGCTTCTGTGTGTCCCTGTTGAAGTAACTACAGGGAAGCCAAGTGACCAGCAAGCCGATGGGGTTTGTCCCCAGTTGTACTCGAGACTCATCAGTTGTACTCGAGACTCATCAGTTGTACTCGAAAGATTAGCACTCTCCATTTGGAGTTTAAGTGTGTACACCCCATTCGTGGGGAATCCTCGGGTGTACCCATTGTGTGACCCCGGGCCGGCTCTGTCGGAAAATTTGACCTCAGCGTGCTGATCATAGAACGGCGGAATTTCACATTTAACCAGGAACGAGGTCTCACTAAAGGAAAGACAGCGGTCAGATCATAGCGACGTCTCACCCTACGTCCCCCCTTTTCCTCGCCTTCTTCATCCGCGTGCCCGTCTTCTGGTCCTTCGCCCGCTTAGGGATGGCTTCTCCTTCCTCCCGTTCTCTTTTCGCTGCCTTTCGTGACCCGCGCGTTCGTCCCGTTCCTGTTCGCCCGCTTAGGGATGGCCTGGTTGTCCTCGCGTTGTTCACCTTTTTCCTCGTCTTCGTCTTCGCGTCTGTCTTCCTGTTCCTACTCCTCTTCTTCCTCACGTAGTTTGGCTTGACGTCTTCTTCCCCTTCCGTTGCTACTTCGGGTCCGTCCTCTTGGCCCCTGTGTGGGATTCGACGTCTTTCTCCGCGAGCCTTGGTCTTCATCCTCTGTTCCTATCTGGGCGGGATGCGTCGCCCTAAAAACGCATACTACTACTTCCCTCTTCCTCTTCCTTCTTCCTTCTTTTCTCCTTTTTGTTTCCCTGCCTTTTGCTTCTTGTTCCTTCTTCCCGGGCGGGATGCGGCGCCCTAAATACGCACCCTGCTCCCTTTTTTTTTCCCCCGGGCGGTTGCGACGCCCTAAATACGCTTCTGTCTCTCTCTCTCTTTCTCTCTCTCTTTCTGTGTCTGTCTCTCTCTCTCTCTCTCTCTTTCTCTCTTTCGCCCCTTTCTTTCTTCCCTTTCCTTTTCTTTCCCTCTCTGGCTATTTCTTGTACTTCCTGTTCGCCCGGTTAGGGATGGCCTGCTCCTCTTCTGCCTCTTTGCCTTCGCGGCCCCTTTCGTCTACAAGGTCTAGGTCGTTGTTGTTTTTTTTTTTGCGCTGGTTGGGGTTGTTGCCCTCGGAGACCCGAAACCTGGCTTCCCCGTTGTTCTTGTTTCTTGTTTGGGGTTTTGCCCGCGGAGACCCAACTTGGGGCCTTTCTGTTTCTTTTGGGCTCCCTTGCTCCGTTTGTTTTCTGTTGGGGTCTTCGCCCGGTTTTGGGGCGCGTGGTTTTTTCTCCCCCCGAAAAAGTGGTTCTCGCCCCTCATTGAGGGGCGTGTGTGTGCGGAGTGACAGAATGCCCTGTCACCACCTTTTCCGATTTTCAGCAGGGGGGTCACCCGCAGTCACGACCGGTGACCCAACGAAGAGGGTCGTGACCTGCGCTGATATCTGACCTGATCAGTCAGACGTACCTGCCGAGATGGTTGTGTTGTTCTGAATGTCCTTTTGGTCCCCCCTGAACCGCCGTTGCTTCTGTGTGTCCCTGTTGAAGTAACTACAGGGAAGCCAAGTGACCAGCAAGCCGATGGGGTTTGTCCCCAGTTGTACTCGAGACTCATCAGTTGTACTCGAGACTCATCAGTTGTACTCGAAAGATTAGCACTCTCCATTTGGAGTTTAAGTGTGTGTGTCTGTGTGTGTGTGTGTCTGTGTGTGTGTGTGTGTGTGTGTGTCTGTGTGTGTGTGTGTGTGTGTGTGTGTGTGTGTGTCTGTGTGTGTGTGTCTGTGTGTGTGTGTGTGTCTGTGTGTGTGTGTGTGTGTGTCTGTGTGTGTGTGTCTGTGTGTGTGTCTGTGTGTCTGTGTGTCTGTGTGTCTGTGTGTCTGTGTGTCTGTGTGTCTGTCTGTGTGTGTGTGTCTGTGTGTGTCTGTGTGTGTGTGTGTGTGTGTGTGTGTGTCTGTGTGTGTGTGTGTCTGTGTGTCTGTGTGTCTGTGTGTCTGTGTGTCTGTGTGTCTGTGTGTCTGTGTGTCTGTGTGTCTGTGTGTCTGTGTGTCTGTGTGTCTGTGTGTCTGTGTGTCTGTGTGTCTGTGTGTCTGTGTGTCTGTGTGTCTGTGTGTCTGTGTGTCTGTCTGTCTGTCTGTCTGTCTGTCTGTCTGTGTGTCTGTGTGTCTGTCTGTGTGTCTGTGTGTCTGTGTGTCTGTGTGTCTGTGTGTCTGTGTGTCTGCGTGTCTGTCCAGCGTCTGTGTCTGTGTATTTGTCTGTGTTTTCGCGTGTCTCTGTGTCTATGCCCCTCCGCGCTTGCTGTCTGATGCTGTCTGTGTGCGGTGCGTGACGGATCTGTGCCTAGCAATGGCATGTGCTCGACATTGCGCGTACCATGTTGCTAGAAAGCACGCAAACTTTACAAGCTCTCCGGAAACCGAGTGGTTGCCCAGCGGCTTAAACCACCTCATCGCCTCTGGCGGAAGAGGTTTCCGGTTGCCTGGCACGTCCTCGATGTCATAGCCTCAGAGCTGCCAGGTTGAGCTGCTTAGCTCTGGCCACTCTCCAAGCGGAGGGACTAAAGGCCCCAGAGCCCAACTATTGAAGTCCGCGTTGACCCTCACAAGCCAGCCGAACACCGCGCCACACCATTCCATGGGCCGGGGGTCAGTCTGTTACCCTTGATGCGCCGATCATGGGATGGCATTCCTGGGGCATGTGTCAGAGCGAACAATGACAATCTTGCCCGTCTGCAAGCCCGTACGAGGAAGCTTGGAAAGAGCATCACCAACAAGCATCCAACATATTCTCGAGACAAATCCATTTAAGAGCCGAAAGGGCGCCGCGCCAAAAGATTGCTAGCAAATCAGCTACCTAAACGGAGGGCTCAAACCACTTCATGTTGCAACCAAGAAAGCAGGGAACAATATACGGGGTGCTGCTGCTTCCTCCTGTTCCGCCTTTCCTCTCAGCCATCTTGTCCACTCCAAGCACCCCCATTTTCTTGGGTGAGCTATGCATATTCGGTGACCTGAGATGCAAACAAAAGCCGCGCAAGAGGGAATATTCATCAGAGGTCAAACAGTAAGAAACAAAATCCTCTTGCGAGGCTGTGATTTCGTGTGATCAAATGTGTAATATCTCAAACCCTCCACAACATGGGGAAATCCGAACACTCGACAAATCAGCATATCCCATTGGGATTCGTGGGCCCTGCCCCCCCAAAAGCCGCAGGAGGCCACCGACCGCGGAGCGCGACGGATGGATCGCCAAGGGGCCAGTCTCCGTGGACCGCACCAACTGCCGGGGCTCCTCGGGCTCCAGGCCCCGCTTGGTGCGGCTGGTGAGGCCTTTGGACACCTCGAAACCTCGCTGGCTGCGGTTGGCGACATTTAAGCGCCAGGGCCGGGGAATGGGACCGACCCTTCGCATCTGCGAATGAAAAACTCTGAAACATGGCTGGCGAGCTCGCATGAGTACGCACACACCCTGCATTTTAATCATGTTGGGGGGCGGAATCTTGCTTGAATGTTTTCAAGGGTGGTTTTCTGTGTATCCTATATATTTACACACACACACACACACACACGCTGCACCGAAACGGGCCCGTGCGATGAGCGATCTTTTGTAAAATATGCTGTTGAGATCTCCGCGCACGCGCTTTGATTTATTCATGGCGGAACAGCTGCCAACATCTGCATGCTTGGGGTTAATGAAATGCAGTTTCCTTAAGTACTCACAGCAGCCAGCAAACAACCGCGTCTTCCAGACCATGTGCGACAAGGCCAGGTGTACCAGAATAAGGCCAGGTGCTGATTTCGCAACCCTTAGGGCGAACACCAGGTTGGCCAAATTGCGTCCTCCTAATGCAAAATCTGCAGCCAAGATACCATCGAACATCGACTTCCGTGGGGAGTCCTCCTCCGGCCTTGGCCTGAGCTGCACAAAACACCTCTGAGCCATGCCGGGCGCAAGGAACATTTGTCCCTCGCGGTCTCACCTTGCTGTATGGAGTACTCGGGCTTATTCAAATGTCAAAGGATGTTGGTTCGAGCTTTTCCTCACTTATGAACTTGAGCCGCCTACGAGGAAGCTCCATTGATACCCTTCTTGTTGCTACAGAACATTTTGCTGGTATCGTGGGGTTCTGGAAAAAGTCGAATCCCACCGCTAGTAACCTGAGTGCAAATTGACTCTGACGCTAATTCGTTACATCTGCTGGATTGGCGCTCACATCTTTGCTCGCATAACCAACAAGCGCTTGAACTTGGGAGACCAACATGTCGATACTGCAAGGTTCCACAAGCTGGGCTGTCCTCAAATCCCCTAAAAGTTTAACTTTTAGTGGGTTTTCAATGGAGACCCCACACTAAAACAACTAAAAAGCTAATAAAAGAAACAAGGAACCCAGGCATCCCTACATAAACTACGGCAGCTATTTGCTACATGGTTGAATGTTCGGGGTTTCCCACCTCGTCCTCCAACTCTGCACCCCGTTGTACTCACTCTGGTTGCTGTTCCTTCGAGCCGAGTGGCATGGCCTGGACATGGCTCTTGGAGCCGTTGCCGCCCATGGCTATACCAGCCGCGCCGCATATCGAGCCGAGACTCAATCCAATGAAACGCGGCTTCCCGCCCTTGGGGTTCAACAGGGCTGC
This sequence comes from Effrenium voratum, assembly GCA_963377175.1. NCBI lineage: Eukaryota > Dinophyceae > Suessiales > Symbiodiniaceae > Effrenium > Effrenium voratum. Next base: position 190,924 of record CAUJNA010000913.1, on the reverse strand, counting down.
AAACAATTTCAGTCCCAAAACCATCAATCCAAATCATTTGTATCAATTAGTTGCTTCAATTATGAAACCCCGAATCCAAGCAACTGCTGCTGGCCTGGGTGAGGTCGTTCTCAAAGATCGAGCAAGTGTCACCCTAGGCCCTTGTTCCGTGAGCAATGGTGCTCGGTAAACGAATGACAGCTGGGTATTCTGTAGAGCCACTTGCAGTCTGTGGTTGGCCGCAAGGAGAGCTGATTCAAAAAACATGTTGTCACATCAACGACTGAAAGCTATGGTGGAGATGTCTCTACAAACATAACGCTGATGAGCATGTGAGTGTCAAGCAAATGCCCTCAAAGTATGGGGAAATTGCTGCTGCTAGTTCTTGCGACCCCTCCTCCAGCATAACTCATGTGCCCTGAACTCAGCCCAGCTCAGTTCCTCTCCTTGCCGCAGCCGTTGCGGAGGCCGCAGCACTGGTGGGGCAACAGCCCGGGGCAGCGCGAGCATGGCTGCTGGCTCGTGGGGGATGGCCAAGTTTGGGTAGCCGTAATTAGGCACCAAGGGTCAAAGCTCTTTTTTTTTGGGAGGTACAATAGGTGCCACTGGCAGAAAACGAACTGAAGAGCCGTACTGCACATGTTCCACATACTGCGTGGCCGGTGCCCAGAAACAAGCCTCGCCGACATGCCAAACGCCCTTGAGCCAAAGTCGATGGTGCTCTGGACAGTGTTTGCCTGCAAACCATCGCACGAGGAAGCCAGGCGTCAACACTCAAGAAATTAATCAAGTTCAGTGGCAATTGGCCAAAGCTGCTGCTTTGACAATGCTTTCACCAGGCGTCAAACGTACCTGCAACACGAACTGTCACACATGCACACGCGCGCAAGAGAAATACCATGCCGAATTACACGAGGTTGTGCCCGCCTGTAAGTCCTTTCACCAAGCGTGCATCCACAGCCGGAAAACCATGACTCGGTCTGAGAATGAGCAGGCACTTGCCGGCGCTCTGACAAACTCTGACATGCACCTCTGGACAAGGGACATCAGACTCTTTCCTGCGGGATCACTGAAAGTCTGTTCAATGATTTTGCCAGGGCTCTTGCCAAGGCCCCGCCGCCCCCAGCACAAAGCGTGTTTCATACCATCAAGGGGATTTAGTTGTTTAGGATCTCGGATGCCTGGTGTTTTGAACCAAACCCAAGCAAAACCACCCCCTCTGGTCTGCCCCCTAAATCCCCCCTCCCCGTGCAGCGCCTTCCTTTTCCCGCAGTTCCATCCTCCTCTTCGCCGAAGAGCCGTGCGGCGTCCGAGTGGCGCAGCTGGCGCCTCGCCTCCTCGATCTTCACGAAGAGGTCGTCCACGTCCTAAGCAAACCCGTTGGAACGTGAGTGGATGTGAGGGATGAGACCAGGATGAAACCAGGATGAAACAATGGGGAGCCCCCAAGGTAATACTGGATTTCCTCAAGTCTTGCACCCAGGTCATTCAAACTGAGCTGCTCGGAAGTATCTGCATGACGCCTCGAGTATATACTCGTCCAGTTGATCACGTCTTATGAGGCAATTCGAAGCTGTTTTTCAGCTCAATGCTGAGAAACCGCGCGCGGTCGTAGGAATTGTGGAACAAGGCCTTCCCGAAAATGCGGGGGCAATGAGGAATCAGTTGATAGCAAAGGTGTTCAGCAGCCATTTGCAGCCCCAAAAGGAAAACCAATCTCGCCGCCCGAGCCATTAAGCTGAGCCAAAGATTCGATGCACACCTCCGAATCTGCCGAGCCCACTTCAGCGTTCAGGCACACCAGCTCAAAGCATCGCAAGGCCTGGCGATCCAGCCGAAAGGAATGAACCCAAGCAACGGCCAGTTAGGGCTACCCAATGAGCACCCGCCACTCCTCCAAAACCCAATCGACTTGGAACCTGACAGGAAACGTTGTGGAGGGGGGGTTTGGCAACTCATGTGGCTTCATTCGAGCGTGGGGATTCGAGGGTGTCGGGGCTGACTCACACCAATAGGATCCTCGAACCTGTGCCGAGGAAATTGTCGAAAGCGCAAGGCGCGTGTTGCTTGCCTCAAAAGTCTAACATGCAGTGCAAATTCTCACGTTGAAGGTAGGCTGCTCATCGCTCTTCGCCGCCACCAGCATTTCATCTAGACCGCTTCGCTCTGAAAAAACTCGGTCAGTCCCCGCCGCATTAGCGCACGTTAGCACACTCGGGTAACTATGCAAGCCTCCTCAAAGTCGTCCAGGTCCGCATACACGTCACCCAGTGCTAGCAAGCACTGGGAGCCCTCCTCGCGGCGTGCACTGCGTGGAGCCAGCCCCTCTCAAGCCTCTCAAGCATGCAGCCTTGGCAGGTTCGTCTGGGCTGGGTCATGCCACACAATTGCACAATGCACAGCACAAACAGTGAATCGTGGATGCTCAAGCCACAGTGGTTGTTTGCATCACTGTTGTGAAGGCCTCTCCCGCCCATCGTGCCTCCGTGCCCATACGCCCGCGCCACTCAAGGATGGTCCTGCCAAACGGGATGCAGGGACCCGCTCTTCCGGTCCCTTGCCAGAACTCCATGTGGCTGAGATCCTTGTTGTCTGCTGGCTATTGAAGGAACAGTTTGCTTTCTTGTCTTCGGTTGCTCATGTTGAACAGGAAAACACACGAGGATGATTCAGGCACAAAATGAGGGTGAGCGCGCGGGCTGGTGTGTATGTGTGTGTGTGTGCGTGCGCCATCTTTGCTTTCGCGTCAGCTTGGTGTCTGAATTCCTTCATGGTTTTGGGGTAAATCAACAACTGTGTGTGAAAACCTTTGGGGCGTTGGGGACCCTTCAGGGAGGCCAACGCTAAACCTTTTCATTTAGAAGGCTGATTCCTAACACATTTCGCTGTAGCGCTCTGCCCCCCAAATGGCATCCATTCGCAAAATGTATAGCTGCAAAACACACGGCCATGGCGTCCACTTCTGCAAAACCAGATACTCATAGGTGACCCTTTGGACAAACTAGAATGGCCCTGACAAATGGAATCAAACCGAACCAGCAAAAAACACAGGCATGGCGTCCCCTTCTGCAAAACCAGGTACTCACAGGTGAGCCATTGGACAAATGGCCCTGGTAAATGACATCAAACGCATCTAAACCAGCAGAACACACAGCCATGGCGTCCCCTTCTGCAAAACCAGGTACTCATAGGTGACCCTTTGGACAAACTAGAATGGCCCTGGTAAATGGAATCAAACCCATCTAAACCAGCAAAAAACACAGCCATGGCGTCCCCTTCTGCAAAACCAGGTACTCATAGGTGACCCATTGGACAAATGGCCCTGGTAAATGACATCAAACGCATCTAAACCAGCAAAACACACAGCCATGGCGTCCCCTTCTGCAAAACCAGGTACTCATAGGTGACCCTTTGGACAAACTAGAATGGCCCTGGTAAATGGAATCAAACCCATCTAAACCAGCAAAACACACAGCCATGGCGTCCCCTTCTGCAAAACCAGGTACTCATAGGTGACCCTTTGGACAAACTAGAATGGCCCTGGCGAATGGAATCAAACCCATCTAAACCACAGCCATGGCGTCCCCTTCTGCAAAACCAGGTACTCATAGGTGACCCTTTGGACAAACTAGAATGGCCCTGGTAAATGGAATCAAACCCATCTAAACCAGCAAAACACACAGCCATGGCGTCCCCTTCTGCAAAACCAGGTACTCATAGGTGACCCTTTGGACAAACTAGAATGGCCCTGGCAAATGGAATCAAACCCATCTAAACCAGCAAAACACACAGCCATGGCGTCCCCTTCTGCAAAACCAGGTACTCATAGGTGACCCTTTGGACAAACTAGAATGGCCCTGGCGAATGGAATCAAACCCATCTAAACCACAGCCATGGCGTCCCCTTCTGCAAAACCAGATACTCATAGGTGACCCTTTGGACAAACTAGAATGGCCCTGGCGAATGGAATCAAACCCATCTAAACCAGCAAAACACACAGCCATGGCGTCCCCTTCTGCAAAACCAGGTACTCATAGGTGACCCTTTGGACAAACTAGAATGGCCCTGGCGAATGGAATCAAACCCATCTAAACCAGCAAAACACACAGCCATGGCGTCCCCTTCTGCAAAACCAGGTACTCATAGGTGACCCTTTGGACAAACTAGAATGGCCCTGGCGAATGGAATCAAGCCCATGTATGTTTAACCACACGACACTAACCGACCAAAAGGACGACCCATCTGCGCTAAGAGCGCAGACTCCGCGCGCCTCGCCGCCTGCAGTGGGTCCAGGGCCGCCGCCGCGTCCCCGGCGCCGCTGAGCGCAAGGCCGAGGCCCCGCAGCAGCTGGGCCGCCAGCGGCGTCTCCAAGGCCTCCGCCTCCTACGCCAAGCTCCGCGCGCGCCGGACGTGGCCGCGAGGTCGGGGGAGAAACGAAACGCCTGGAAATGAAACCATGCTGCCAGGGGCCAAAGATCTTGAATCAAGGGAGGGCACCATCCAACACTAAGCAAAAAGATCAATTTCAGGAACATGGCGTTAGCATGAGGCATGAAGATCAGGTGGCAACAACTTGACGACTCGTACTCCCTCAAAAACGCCTCCTTGCAGATTTGTAAAGACGTAAGCCTTTAAAGGGAGCAATCCGGAAGGCCCCAAAGAAAACCTCAAGGAAACCCACGCATCGCTCGTTGTCCGAGAGTTGTCCGGACCCGCAACAAGGCCCTTGGCGCATCCATCCCCCCACCTCCAGCTCTGGCAGGGCCTCCTCGAAAGCGTCCCGCGCGCGCAGGAAGTCCTCCGCCGCCAGGTAGGCCATGCCTGGGGTTCTGATGGTCTATGGCCAGGAGTGGCTCAAAAGGTGGCGATGTGGCTTTAAAGGTATATACCCAAGCTGGGAATCGTACAAGGGTTCCTCCCAACACGGAAAACATGTTGTGCCTGGTCCGGGTCCAGGAATCAAACACGTGCACAAACGTGCTTGAACAGATTGATGCACTGCATGCGCCTGAGCATGCACAAATGCCTCGGCTTTCGAAAAGGCGAGTCCATCCTCTTCCGCTCTTGGTGCTGTGCCAAGAGGAAAAAAAAAAACAAGTCTTGATGGACAACTTACGACACTGACACACACACACACACAGCTTGCAAACCTAAAAAGGAGCACTGCGACACAAGAAGACGCTGAAAGCAAACAAATGAGGGCAGGAACAGCTTCGCCAAGCCAACATTATGGACACATCAAAACAACCAGCATGAACACACCGTAGCGCATCGGCAAAGAAAAACACAACACCATGATGACTATCGGACAGCATCAGCAAGAGCAAGCAACCAACATACTTCGTGTCTTGCAGGCCAAGACAAGCTTGAGGGAACGTCATCAACCATAGGTTTGATACGCAAGGCATAACAAAAATCCACAGCACTGCAAGCAATGCGCCCCTGGCCTCGCAAAGGCAGTGGCCCCCGACCCCGCGGGCCCGCCCGGGCCTAGGCTCACCAGGGCCAGTGGCTCCTTTGGCAGCGCTTGGAGCTCCAGCAAAGCCTCCTGGGACCGCCCCAACCTGCGGTCGTTTCGAGTTCCGAGCGGGCCTTGCGTGCCCGGGCGCTCGCTCGGTCGCTTTGCTCTAGCTCGACCCACGGATGGAGAACTCTGTGGCTTCTTGATGTGCTGTAGCTCACGTGGGGTAAGAACTCAGATGTGGCTGCCACGTACTCTTGGTTGTTTCTTGGTGATTCAAACCCTGGAGGATCTTCCACAGAAAAAAGGCAGCCCCGCCCGGCACCATCGCGCCTCACAAGCAAATCCCCGAGGACCCGCCGCACAAAGAGGCCCACTTCGGAGTCAAGCTCTCCTTCGGCTTCAAATGGGTGCAACATGGCAAATTGCCAAAATGGAGAGCGATATTCATTGGAGGTTCGGAAAACCCTACCAAAAAAACGCTGACTAGGAACAACCTGATAGTGGACAAATGGCAGACCTCGGCCTTGGGGGTCTAGGAACAGGCAGCTGGCCGACCTAAGAACTCTCCACCTGAAAAGGCAAAGAAAAGGTCCGCAAGCCCGCTTATGACATGCCGGCAGCGACGATTATCATCCGCCTCTACATCTGTCTGCTCTTAGCCCGCCAGCCCTGCCACCGCAAGCACCATAGAAAGGTAGCGCTGGACAATCCACATCAAGCTGAAACAATGATGGCTCCACCTGCTCCGCGCAGCAGGTTCATGGCGGCCTCGCATTGGTCCAGGCCCGACTGCAAGGTGGGCCCTGCGGCGCAACATATATGGAGGGGATGTCCCGCCCCGCACCTTCATGCTCAATCGGAATGCCATCCGTAAGCCTGTCTTGGCTCATGGTCCATGGTGTTCCGAAGAAATGCGGTCTGAACAATGAACAGAACATGGAATATAACATGTATTCCTTGCGAGGGGGCTTCCCCCTGTTTTGCAATGAGTCTAGCCAGTCCAATTGCCCCTGCCGTCCTGCTTGCAAACTTGTGGCAGGGGCTATGTTCAATGGATTGCAACATGACTACATCCAGCAGTTACTTCGTGTCCTGCCTTTATTCAGCATGTTCACTCCAAGAATTAGATCACGTGGGTGAATATCATTGTGGACTCTTTGGTGCACCTTGTTTACAATGTGGCTTGGCCATTGTCCCTTGCGCAGGACCCAGCTGCCTGGAGCTTGTCAACAAATGTTGGTCGTTTCAACAGGAACCCATTCGGAAAAAGTGGAAAGGAGCGCCACTAGAGGGTCATTTTGAAACCCCCCCGCGTGAGCCTTGCCATGCAGTAATGATGGCAAGCTCCAGCCTCTGGCAGCCAGCGCTCGGCGCGCCATAAGCGCTGCACGTTGCGGCACCGCCAACCTTCGTATGTTAATGTTGCTTGACAGCTTTGTCAGGTGTAGATGGCTGACGCTGCAATCTTGAAACCAGGGGTCCCGTTCAAACGGCGAGAAACAAATTAAGACAAAGCAGGCCCCTCACAGCATTCCACCCCAGCACAATTTGAGGCCTTCCTATAGGCCAACAACAGTCCTGCAACGATTCGTGATTGCTCTGCACCACGTGGACGAAGCTTTCGAAATTGCTCTGCACCACGTGTGTGCGCGTCCCCAAACACAAACCAGAAACTTGCTTTCGGTGGCTGATGCTTAGAGTCGGGAATCTAGAGGAATCACCAGTAAACATGCTTCAAACCTTTTTGGTCGATTCGCAAGAAAGCGCCCAGTGAAGAAAGCTCCCCATGGGTGAATCTATGACTCAGCCCCTTGTGAGTTCGCATGGCTTTGATGTAGAGCATTGCACCATGAGGCTTCCCTCCAGCCATGTAAATCACTCCCAAACTGTCGTTGGTGCATTTGGACAAGCAGGCAGCGTCGAACATACCCATGCCAGGGGCAACTGGCACGCCGGTACTCGGCGAGCAAGCCCTCTCACGCGGCGAGTTCTTTGAATGAGGCGAGCCACGCCTGAAAAAGCTACGAAGAAACTTGCTGGCGCTCAGCAGGAAATGAGGAATGACCTCTACAAAACATCCCCTAAGAGAATCCCCTGGTTCATTCCCTCCTTCCCTGCTGAGAAGGGGTTTTGGTCTCAGCCAAGCGACTTGAGGTCTTCGTCCATCTCCCCCTGCGCCTTCTCGAACCACTCCTGCATGAAGCAAAACCCTCAACCCCGAATCCAGCCTGCGACTCGGCGGCCACAATTACAGATTCACTCCAAGCCTTGCATCTTGTGGACCAACCTGCCTTTCTATCCAGCAACAAGCAACGATTGCAAATATCCAGCAACAGAACTTGCCACTTCAAATCTGCATAAGTATTCTGTTTGGAGGTGGTCGGCCCTCTGGCATGCGCGTGAATCAACTAATTAGCTGAGATGCCAGAGCGGTCTCTGTCAAGGCATCTTCCAAGTAGGTGTCCCCGATCCTGCGAGGAATCGTGGTCACTAGCGACCTTGCCCACAGCCAACAGGACCTTAAGAGCCACAGAAACTGCCCCAACTCAATAAAACAGATATGCAACGTAGTGAGTCTATACTTCTCATTCGGTGCTAGCTAGGGAACCTGCGGTTGGTGCACACCCTTGAAAGTCATGTGCAGCCATAAGACTCGGGTTGACCGTCCTTCCGTATGATATAGTGCTACATATAGTTGAATATATGAGTGCATATGTATGTATATATGTATATGATATGAATGTGTGTGTGTGTATGAACGGCCATACACAAAGCTTTGAGCCATCCAAGGCGCCGCATGAGCAGCTCGAGGCGCTGCGGGCCTTCTGCCAGGCCTGGCATCCACCGCAAGGCCGGGCGCCGGGTGCGGAAATGTGAAAGGAGCTATGCCGTCGCATCGTGTGGAAAGTCGGGGCAGCTTTGAATAGCTCATTGGGTGCTCTTGGAACCGGGTTTTGGCTTTGGGGCTAGTGGCCTTGAATGAAGAATTTATCTGGCTTGTATCGACCAATCCAAACCACCAAGACGGAGCCACCCTAGTAGCTTAAATGACAAGTCCCTCGTTCACCTCCAAATGGCCCGCATGATGTTCAAACCATGGTCCACATGCGTCCAACCTCAGCAAGCCAGAACCGGGAAGTCCTAGTGCTTTAGTAGGTTGACTCAACATGTCCATTGGAGAACCGAATGTTAAATGGGAATTCAAACAGCCCGGAATCCACTGAGCCACCCTGCTTTTGTTTTTCTTTTATTTTTTTATATAAAGAAAACAAAAACAACATATCAAAAATCATATCAACCAGCCCAGGCGGCTGGAGGCCACGAAAGGGGCCGTTGGGCCCAGCCACACCCTCAGCCCGCGCCTAGCGCCGCCTCGAAGATCTCCCGGGCCAAGCGGGGCTCTCGGCACTGCCGACCCGCCGCCAACAGCTCTGCAGCCTCGAAACCGAGATCCCTTCAAAGCGCCAAAGGGCTGGGGGTGCAATGGGTGGGGCGCGTGGGTTTGGGTGTGGGGGGCTGGGGGGGGTTGCACTCCCAAGAAAGGTTACTAGAATAGTCCTCTTCTTTCTGCAGCAGTTTCAGCAGTGCGAGGGAGGAGCCTGATGAAAGCGTTGAGACCTTAGCTGGCATTTCTGCTTCAGACGCAATAGCCACACAAACCAGGATGCATGTTCAGCCTGAGGACAAAGCATATAGCTGCCTTATACTGTTTGGGGAAGAAATATCGATATCCAGCATTCTGACGTGATGCGAAGCTGGCCATTACCGGGCAGAAGCTGTTGCTGTGTGTTTGAAGAGTCTTTAGCAGGCATTTGTTGCATACCAAAGCCCATCATTGCAGCCCATGAAAAGAACCACACACACACACACACCTAGCTCGACAATCATGGCCTTGCCCAACTAGACTAGTTCCCTTCCATCCAGTGGGGGGGGGGATCGACTGCGGCCGGTGGGCAGCTTCAAGCGCGCCGCAACATTTCCCCCAGCCGATTGAATACAAGCCATCGCCGGTTGCAGAGTTGCTGAAGGCAATCCGCAACGTTGCCCACAAGCCCTGCCCTGCATGCCCACATCCGGGCTGCCCTAGCTGCTTTTGAAGCAAAGCCTGCTTTTCGGCTTCCATTGTCAATCTCCATGGCACAGTTTGGGGGTTAGCTGCGCACGGAAGAAGAAGCCCTGCTTCAAAGCCATGGCAATCTTGCTGCCACCGACTCGCAAGTGACGCTCGTGTTTACGCGAGTCTTGCACTGTAATCAAGATACCCAGCTGTTCGAGCAGTAAAGTAAAGCAAGAAGGCCGCTTAGCAGTGGTTGAACCAAAACATCAAACACGTGCTTCGCTTGCCGCTCATTCTTTAAGAAAGCTGACCTATGCTCACTTGCCAGGCCCGAAGACCGGCTCCAAGGTGTATGTCTCCACCTCGATCTTAGTGATGCCCTCGATGGCATGCCAGTGCCGGATCACATCCTGATGACCACTCGCAAGTGGGGAGCCAAAGGGTTCTGTGTGGAATCCCTCGGTCAATGGCCGCTTAGCTTGCAGTTGTCCAAGATGTTGTTTTCTCAATCGTACCACGCATATCTTGAGCAACTATCACCTTAGTCTGTTTCCTTTTCCTGGCTTGTTAGCCGGCGCTTGCAACAGTCGAGGAAAACAAAGTCCTCCTCGGGATGGAACTGCATCCCGGACCAATCCTCAAAGGCGTCCAAAGCCATTTTGCCTCGGCGTGGACAAGGTGCAACCCTCAAAGCCTAGTGGGCAATGTCTGCACCACCCCACTGGCAGCCAATAAACATAAACAAATAATCGGAACAAAATACCAACAACATATGACTTGAGCCTACTCCAAAATGCAAAGCTCCCCAGACTCATATGTTCTTCCCACAAACGCGTTGGTAGCACTTATGACTTTATTCCAGGGGCCCCTACAATAGTCTTGTTGCCTGCCTCCCCGTCAACATCTCGAAAAGAAGCTCCGGCAATACTAAGCCAAATGGAACCTCAAATCCAAATCAACGACTAAGCCAAATGGAAATTCAAGCTCACCACAGATGGAAGCGCAAACCCAAATTCAAAAGGGGAAGCTCCATCAATACTAAACCTCAAGTTGAGTATCCTTTGTTGACCCGGAGAAGGGTGGACCCCTGTACAAATCCCATTTAACCATTGCCTAAAAAGAACCACCTGAGGAGAGGAGTGCGAAAGCCAGCGCAACGCAAACAAGACATGTAAGCAAAAGCGGCCATTTTGTTCATGAGCGCCTGCGCGCGAAAAGCTTTCGCGCAGCGTAGTTGCGCGATTTCGGGCAACAATGTGTTCTTGTTTCCTTCGGCCTAACGCTGGACTAGCATTTTGACCTTCCTGCTGCGGGAGACCTCTGCGAGATTCTGCGAGACTTCCGCAAGACCTCCGCGAACCTTTGCGAGACCTCCGCGGGAACGAGGTGGAATATGTTGCGCACAGTTCTCGCGGAGGTCTCGCAGAGGTCTTGTCTCGCAGAGGTCTCGCCTGCAGGCTTGATATCGGGCAGATCTTTCTTCTTGCTTCTGCCAGCCCGACGCTAGACTAGCATTGTGTCCTTCCCACTGCGAGACCTTCGCGAGACCTTCGCGAGACCTTCGCGAGACCTTCGCGAGACCTTCGCGAGACCTCTGCGAAACTGCAAGACCTCCACGAGGCCAATGCGCAGCCTCCACACCGCCCAAGTAAAGTCCAAAAAGGAAGGAAAAAAACACCGTGAGAGTCGAGCCCTTGACCAGCCCAAACGGCAGGGATTCGAGCCCTCCAGCTCCGCAAAACCCCCAAAACCATGCGTCTGCCACGTCCAATCTCAATTAACATCTGCTCCGAATTTGGCACTTTGTTCGCATAATAAAACTCAGCTGACGCCTTTCATGATATGCAAAGAGGTGTTCAACGGCCTACAAGAATATGTACATGAGACTTACTCAATGCAGGAAACACGCGGGGTTGAGCCTTCCACAAACACCAACGGCATAGTGGCGGCGGTGTCTTCATGAAAGCCTCGATCAAAATCAGCGATGGCAAACATGTGACTCTTTTACCATATTTTTGCCCTCTTCCCCAGCAAAGAGGCAAATTAGCTTGAACTCCTTGTTGCAGCCGCACACCACTCGCTGTAGTGACAGGACACCTGGCACTCTCCGCAGCGCCGGTACCACGATCTCCTGAAGCTCAACGACGCGCATCTGAGTCGCTGGCACCTTCTGGGTAAGCCAGGCCCGGTCATTGCCAGGACCAGCCATGCCGGGTGGCACACAAACACTTCTTAAATAACGTTGGCTTTCCGATGCACAAATTTGGGCTAGTGCGGGCAACCTAACCCACACCCCTCCCCGCTCACCAATAGATGTGCTCTCGTAATCAGCCCGGGCCACCCCCAAACCCCCCAAATTGGCAAGGGGGCAAGACAAAAGAAGCTCCAGCCCCTAGGCTGCAGCTGCCATGTTGCTTGCTCATGCTACTGCATCCTGTCAATTGAAATCCTGATCCCTGAAATTTCAAACAGCGTGGCTTTCTGAAACTGCACAGGGCCTTCATCTCCAGCAATACTAAATTACATGGAAGCGCGAGACTGATCATGTGAAACAAAAGAGCTCCAATGTACTTTACCCAACCACATGAAAACTCAACTTCAAGTCTCAAAAGTCAGCTCCAGCAACACAAAGTTCAATGGACACTCAAATCCAACGATTAAACAGTAAAACTTTATATTGAACAAATATGCCCAATGCACATTCCCGTGCATCCCTTGTGTAGAATGTGACGCTTATGGATAATGTAGCACCCCAACTGGCGACTACAAGTGTGTTCACACCTTTGCCGAACTGACTGCACAAACGAAATCATGTGCGCTAGGAGAACACTTGCCAGTTCCGTTGAAACTCCATTAAGTTCCCCGCATTGAACGGACTATCCCCAATCGCTTGGCCGATAAGCTGGCTCGACCTGACCTTGCCCTTACACGGGTATTGGGTCAAAATTAAACCACCAGGGGACAGCAAGTTTTGGTCCATGTTTCCACTTACCAGGGTTCCATCAGGAGTACCTATTTTTGACCCACAGCCACACGGCATGATGGCGACATTACCACCCTCCAGCACTGCCAAGCACAGCCCGCACGAACCTGCCATTCCCTCCCGGTCCTCGAGGACCCTTTGGAGCTGCCTAAGGGACCTCTTGTCCTCGTCCTCGCTCCACACACAACGCCACTCTCGGGCAAATGTGTTGTAGTGGATCTCCTTGATCAAGTAGGCCGAGTTCCTGCCAAGAGTTCCAGAGCCACACCAGGCTTCCAGTCAATCGTGCGAGCATCCAGCAGGAGCCTTCTTCATTAGGAATCATGTGCACGCCCAAGCAAGAAATATGCGCACAGTGTCCCAAAAAACAACATGCCAGTCAAAGTTGTTCATGCATGCCACGCCTTGCTTTCAACTAAGCCAGGACATCGGCTGTCCATCCCCCCCACCAAACCATGCGACCGCCAACCACATGTCCGACACCGCGCGAAATCGCCCAAAGAGCCCAACGCGTCCTGCAGGACTTTTTCCACATCTCGGACTCGTAGAGTCGGAGCTGGTCTATCTGCCCCGAGGAAAGGGAGGAAGGGTCCTCCACCATGGGCTTGTCCTGAGTGATTGTTGCCTCACCCTCTAATCCCTACAAGGCAGACAACTGGAAACAGCTGACAAAGCAAGAAACCGCCATCTTGATTGCGAATGCAAGCATAGATGTACCCACGCAGTCAGAGAAAACTTGGTGAAGAATTGGGCCCTCCCTCCAACTGCAACTAGCAATAAAGCCGGACATTGTGGCGCTCGGCTGCTGTCTACATGACGCATTTCAATTGCAGTTTCCATGCCTTTAGGCAGCCCGTCCTCGGACTTGACGATCGCCATGGTGCTAAGTTTCCCGGCACTTCCGCTTGAGCCAGGAATGTGCTTCGTGGGCGGTGCATCTGGGTGAAATATGAGATTTGCCAACTGAGATTCGATCAAAACAGGGACACAGCAACACCTAGCGGCTCTGACTGGCAAAGCCAGAGTTGTGCACATCATCAAGTAACTGGCGCAAGGACTTCTGATCGCACTATCCTTGACCTTTCCTTTTGGGAGGCTGTCAGCTCACGATAGCTGCGTTCGCCCCAACCCTTCAAACTGCGGTGCGTGTCCTCCCACCTGACCCGACAAGCGAACAAATCAGCAAGCAGGCAAAGAAGAAACATGAAGAAAGGAAGCGACATGCAGCAACGCAAAGCAAAGAAAACAACCAATAATGCAACGCAAGCAATGAAGCCAAGCAAAGACCAAGTAGCAACACTAGTAAGCACAACAATGCGACCGTATCACAACCAACACCGAAGACACACACACACACAACTGCTTTTTGTTTCTTTGCAAAATGAAGCAATGCCATAACACAACTATACTTCCCGGGTACATTACGGTGGTTTCATCCATTCGCCATCCTGAATTGGGTTTTCCCCGGCCGATACCACTTGCCCATACAGCTGCACATGCACCAAAAACACGCACCACAGCCAGCTATCAAGTCACTGCATGCTGGGGCTGGCGCGTCGCTGAAGCAGCGTCGGCAGGTGCTGCGGCGGGGTGCCTGACTGCCAATCAGCCCGGCTCCCCAAAGCCAAACAACACAAGACGGAATCAGAATGCTCTGAGTGGGATTCACTAGGAAAATTGGTGGTTTGGGGGGTTGGGGCCAGGTGCTTGTCTGGGCTGGAAAAATGACGTGGGTGGACCCTCCTACTGGCAACGGCTTAATGATTGTAACTCTGCAAGATGCTCTGGAGGCAACCCTTCCCTTCGAAGTATTAGCTGTCATGTGATTGTTTCCGAGGCAAACAAAAGAAGAGCAAGGCAACACTTGAGGGGCAACATGCCGTCATGGCTGACCATGAGGCAGCTGCAGTCCCAACCACGGTGCAATATGTGCACAGCTCCTACCTTTGCAATCCCAGATAGATATCATAAGCTTTCGAGACCACCACAACAGCCACGTTGGGACAGGACAAGCCAACTTCGTATCGGGAGCAGTGCCAGGCAAGTTCGTCCCTTGATGCAGTGATGACCCGCCTGCAGCCAGCTGCGAGGAAAAGCAGCAGAGAATGCCTTGGCTTCGCAGCTGCAAATGCGTGCATCAGCCAAAATTGCCAGCAGCCAAAATTGCCATCGCGACGTATTGGGAGATCAGCAGGTCAAGTAATCAAACAAAGGCAAAGCCACAAGCCGGCTGAATTCTGACATCTCAAGCAAAGCAAGCGCCACGGAAGGCTCGTGGCCACTTGGAGCATCCTATACCTGTTGCCCCTCTTGTCTTTGGCAGGCAACGCCTGCATATGTTTTTTTAAACATTTCACACACTGACCCACGAACACAATTATCATGTGACTGATGCCTCCTCAAGTCAATGAAGTAATGGTTGCAGCGAACATGGCGCGCGGTCTTGCTTGCACATGCATTCAACTCATGTCACTTTGTAAGTTAGCAAGAAACGTGTGCTTCTCGCTGGTTGTCGGTTGCTTCCTGCCATCATTCCTGCCAGCAACACGAAGCCTCGAGGGTGACCCAAGGCCCAGGTGCGAATATCAGCAGCCAGCGCGCCATGAGCCATCCAGGTTGAAGGCTTGGTCTGCCCAGTTTCTGTGAGCTAGGGGGCCCGCAAGGACTGATGCCCCTCGGGCACCTGATGGCAACAAACATCTCGTGGAAGGGGCGGCTGTTTGGAGGCCAGCGGAAAGGCTACAGAGGGCCACTTAGGTTCCAAGCTAGCGAGTGGCGGGTGCAGTGCCTACGGGCCGAATGAGACCAGCCATGTTAGAACACTAAATTTGTGTATCCAGCTTAGGGCATTGAGAATATATATATATATATATATATCAGGGCTTAAAGCGGAAGGCTGAGCACGGACGGCGACAAAGTCAGCGTCATGAAAATGCCGAGCGGGGAAATGGTAGGCACGCTAAAAGATGACGCATGCGCCTGCAAGCTTCTTTCTTCGCCTGACAGTCAGAAGGTTTAAGGATTAGTTGTGCGTATGTGGGTTCTTCAAGTTGCATTTAGATACTGACCTAGGTGATCACAAAAAGCTGGCTAGATCTTCCCCTCTCGATTTCGGCGACATTGCATCTGTCCAGTCCGCACCAACTTATGTGAAGGCATTGGAAGTATAGCACGTATACACAGGATGATTGGAAGCAAATTGTGGCTGGACTGTGGTCCCTTCTGGACCTATACCATTCGCTACGAGAAACCACCTGGATGCCGGACAACTGTCAAAGGCAACAACCGTTCCGTCTGCGGCAGGCACGTCCATCGTCCATGTTATATCACCTATTTAGATTCATGCAGCAGTCGAACGCCAATCATCTCGTTAGTGTGCCTCATGAATTAGCCGGCCCCCCGTCTGCACAGCCTGACAGATTGACTTTGACATGGAGCTCAGACTGATGCCAAGATAATCTCCATACTATGCCTGTGCCACACCATTGGCTTCAGACGGCCCCCGTCCAGCCCGCGCTGTGCCCCCCGCTTTTGTGGGGGCGGCTGCCACCTAGGCAACTGGGAGTCGGCATCCCAGCAAAGCAGCAAATGTGAATGAAAGGAAACAAATGGATAAGCGCCCTCCAAAAATACTGCTGCAATATCCTCAACTAGCACCTGCGGGACACAATGTCGAATTTAACTCGTCTCGCAGTCTTGCCTGCCTGAAGTCTCCAGCACCCGCAGACAAGCAGGACTGCAACACATCCAGGAGATGAAACGATGATTCACTGTTCGCGGTGATAGACACCACTTGTCAAAACAAAATCCACCCGTTTCAAGAATCCGACACCCCAGGACATCGCTCGGGGTCGAGCGTGGCAGGAGGGCTCTTCGCATCAGCCAGTGGGGCAGGTGGCTCCTGAAAATCCACCTCGGGCCGGGTAGGGCCTGGGCGCGAAGCCTCACTAACTTAGAGATTTGCTGTGAGCATGCTCATATATGTTTGCTCAACCTTCTGAATGGTTCTACATGTATAAATGAAAGAGCACGACACAAATGACAAATGTTTTACACACATATGCATATAGCTATGCATAAACAAGCACATGGTATGGCATACATATCCATATGCAAGCGTATATACGCTGCGCATGTGCCTGTCAAGTATGCGCAGCTTCACCCATGCATACACGGGCCAGCCAGCCAGCCAGCCAGCCAGCCAGCCAGCCAGCCAGCCAGCCAGCCAGCCAGGCGCAACATCAAAGGATATGACGATCCCTTTGTGAAGGAGCTAAAAGGCTCTGGAACGCCTACGCCCTTGCGGGTCGCAATGGCCAAGAAGGACCTCAAACCACTCTACGGTTGTCATTGTCCTGTTGCCCTGAAGTCCACAGGGCCCTGGCATGCTTGGACGCATTGCCTCACCAAGCCCTTTGGCTGTCCATGTGCAACCAGGAGTCGATAGATGCAGAAAAGAGCGTCAAATTTGTTTCAAAGCACTGCGTTTCACGTCCTCAGGCGCCCGACTGTAAGCTCTCGCCCGTTGAGGATCTCTTCAGCTGCCCACAGGACCACCTGGGAACCAGAGGTTTTGAAAGGCAATGGCGCAATGTTCGCTGGCGCTGGCCCACGATTGATCGAACTGTTTGTTGAGGCCACCTCTTAGACCCATGGGATAGCGCAATGTCTTCGCTGGCACGGCATGTTGACACATTGGGCTGGCTATGGGCCCAAAAGCAAAGATTGCGGTTTTAAAGCGGAATGGTGCGTGAAAAACTGAGTGCTCGCATCCTCTGGCCACTTTCAGCAAGCTACTTCCTTGAAGGGTGCCGCAGCGCGCTTTTGGACCACAATGGGGAAATCCAAAGACTGGGGAAATCCAAAACAAAACGTCGTGCCCCACCAGTGTCGCCTGGCATAAACAAGAACCCACAATCCGCAACAATTTAGCTGGCTGGCGCCTAAGCAGCCTGACAGTGTGCTCGCTGCAACAAGGCTAACAGCCGCCAATTTTCCAAGCCTCGTCGTCGCCACGGTAGCTCCAACGCCTCAGGCTGACGCGATCTCGACAGCCCATTGAATCCGACTAAGCTGGGCTTTCAGTGAACCAAGAAAACGACCCATAGGTGTGGGTGTGGGTGTGCGTGTGTGTGGGTGTCTGGGTGTGGGTGTGCGTGGGTGTGCGTGGGTGTGCGTGTGGGTGTGTGTGGGTGTGTGTGTGTGTGTGTTTGGGTGTGACGTGTTTGTGTGTGTGTATGTGTGTCTGTTACTTTGGTGTTTGAGCTTGCGGTTGGGTTTGTGCTTGTGTTTACGTTTGCGTTTGGGCTTGTGTTTGTGTTTGTGTGTGTGTGCTTGCGGCTTGTGCTTGCGGTTTTGTTTATGCTTGTGCTTGGGCTTGTGTCTGTGTGTGTTTGTGTTTGTGTGTTTGTGTGTTTGTGTGCTTGTGTTGTTCTGTGTTGTTCTGTGTTGTTCTGTGTTGTTCTGTGTTGTTCTGTGTTGTTCTGTGTTGCTCCGTGTTGGTTTGTGTTGGTCTGTGTTGTTCTGTGTTGTTCTGTGTTGGTTTGTGTTGGTTTGTGTTGGTTTGTGTTGGTTTGTGCTATTTTGTGTTGGTTTGTGTTGGTTTGTGTTGGTTGTGTGTGTGTGTGCGTGTTTGTGTGTATGTGTGTATGTGTGTATGTGCGTATGTGTGTATGTGTGTATGTGTGTGTGTATGTGTGTATGTGTGTATGTGTCTGGGCGTGCGTGTGCGTGTGCGTGTGCGTGTGCGTGTGCGTGCGCGTGTGCGCGCGCGCGCGCGTGCGTGCGTGTGCGTGCTTGTGCGTGTGTGCGTGCGTGCGCGTGTTGCGTGCGCGTGCGGGCGGTGTGCGCGGTGTGTGTGTGTGTGTGTGTGTGTGTGTGTGTGCGTGTGCGCGTGCGCGTGTGCGCGTGGGCGTGGCGTGGGCGTGCGCGTGCGCCTGCGCGTGCGCGTGCGCGTGCGCGTGTGCGCGCGTGCGCGCGTGCGTGCGTGCGTGCGTGCGTGCGTGCGTGCGTGTGTGTGTGTGGGTGTGTGTGTGTGTGTGTGTGTGTGTGTGTGTGTGTGTGTGTGTGTGTGTGTGTGTGTGTGTGTGTGTGTGTGTGTGTGTGTGTCTGTGTCTGTGTGTGTGTCTCTGCGTCTGTGCGTCTGTGTGTGTGTGTGCGCGTGCGAGTGCGCGTGCGCGTGCGTGTGCGTGTTTGTGTGTCTGCGTGTGTGTGTCTGTGTCTGTGTCTGTGTCTGGGTCTGCGTCTGTGTCTGTGTCTGTATCTGTGTGTGTGTGTGTCTGTGTGTGTGTGTGTCTGTGTGTGTGTGTGTCTGTGTGTGTGTCTCTGCGTCTGTGCGTCTGTGTGTTTGTGTGCGCGTGCGAGTGCGCGTGCGTGTGCGTGTTTGCGTTTGTGTTTGTGTGTCTGTGTGTGTGTGTGTGTGTCTGTGTCTGTGTCTGCGTCTGTGTCTGTGTCTGTGTGTTTTGTTTGTGTGGTTGTGTGACGGTTGTGTGTGTGTGTGGATGTGTTTGTACCCATGTCGTCAGCAAGGCTAGGGCCGCTGCAGATTCGGTGTCTGTAAGGCAGTGTAAACCTGGCCAGGCTTCTGCAGGACAGCCCAAGCGTTGCGTGGTGTACCCACAGAAGCACCAGGCAGCACAGGCGCATCAAACACTCCCGGTAAGCCCGATCAAAATGATCAAATCTAATGTTGTATATGATGGAAAATCGAACCGTGCCCTTTAATCAAAAAGGCTTGAGTCTCAAGCAGTTCCTAACATTGCTGCAGCGTGAAGCATTGGCTGACAAGCCCAGCACCTTGACAGGAGGATGTCGC
This sequence comes from Effrenium voratum, assembly GCA_963377175.1. Taxonomy (NCBI): domain Eukaryota; class Dinophyceae; order Suessiales; family Symbiodiniaceae; genus Effrenium; species Effrenium voratum. The sequence continues at coordinate 171,627 of CAUJNA010000913.1, read as the reverse complement.
CGCGAGACTGGCTCCTCCCTCGTGTGCAAGCCCCCCCCCATGCGCAAGGCCCCTCCCGCACTTTCTGAGCACGCATGGCGCGCCAGGTCGCTATCGAAGCCTATGTTTTGACTTCGTCCGGAGCGGCATCGCGTGCTTCAGCCTTCTTCAGCCTCCTGCAGGAGGGACGGCATGCTAGGCCCATCAACTCGCGATCTAAATATTGCCTGACTGATCCATGGTGTTAGCAGGGCTTGTTTCTTACTTCTAGGGGCCAATCAATGCAACGGCCCCATCTCACCAAGCGTGCATATTCCGTTTAGTAGTAAATTGATGTAAATTGGGTAGTTGGGTCGATAGAGCCTTTAAAATGGGCAATCGTTAAGACTGGGTAATCGTCAAAATGTCATTTCTCGGCATGTCTTTCAACAGCCTATGCAACAAATGCAAGGTTTGTCTCAAACCTACAAGCCCAAAGCACCCTCCTCGCCCGCTCCTTTTGGAGGCTCTCCAAGGAGTCAGGCTGCGCTGGATAAGTAGGCAGCCCGGGCCACCACAAGCTGTTGCCATCGTAGGGGTTGTGATAGAACCAGCCTCAGTAGCGATCCCTGGACATGTTCAGCCTATCGCGGCACAGCAATGGTTCCGGGCCACCAAATGGTTGCATTCAGGCACCTAGGACAAGCCCCCTAAACCCTCACCCTTCACCCTCACCTTGAACCAACCCTAAATCAACCCTAAACCAACCTAAGCCAACCCTAAACCCATCCTAAACCTACCCTAAGCCAACCCTCAACCAACCCTAAACCAACCCTAAGCCAACCCTAAGCCAACCCGAAACACCTAACCCGCCCTAAACCCACCCTACCCCTACACCCACCCCAACCCCACCCCAAAAACCAACTCTTCCAGGCCATCCCGGTCCTGGTGGCCTCACGGGTCTTCACTCAAATGTTGCCAAGAGGGAATGAGGCCATGAGGCCTCTTTGCGTGGCATTGCTTTTAAGTTGCGAGGCCACAGCTCATCTTGGGTGAGCTCATTCCATGGCCCCCTCGGCTGTTGCCCCGATCCGGTGGGTTCCCACCAATCCTGACCCGGATTCCCTGTCATCCCCTCGCCCGTTTCAATGGCGTGCTTGCCCCTGGGCAATGTGGTGAGTGTCTGCAGCACTTGGCCCAATTGGCCCGCAGAAAGGCAATCAAGCAAGTCAAGCTCTGGTGGTGCATATCAAAGCGCTCTAGGCGCAATCTTCCTTGGCCCTAGTCAATGCGAGTTCCTGGGTATGTGCAAAATACGGATTCGGACCTCGAAGATGGATCTTGGTCCTCCTTTTAGCTTCTCTTTTAGGAAACCACAGTGCTCCGGAGGCTCGAAATCCATCGCGCCTCCGTCCTCCGCCTGGAAGAGCCGCCAGCCTGCGCAAACCGCCGCATCCTGGGTGGGCAGCTCCCACTGGGTGGAGCCTCCAGCGGTGAGAGTGGCTGCAACGGGCTTCGACTTTTGGTGAAACCGGGAAATGGGAACACAAGGGAAACAAGGCGCTGGGCGGAAAAACGGCTGCTCCAACCATCGAGCCCCATCCGAGCTTCGAATAGCAACAGCTAGCAGGGCGCTGAATTCTGGGGTGGAAAAGTGGCACGTGGGCGCATGAGCGTGCTGCCAAACGCACCGCGCTACTTGCGCGCGTCAGTGAAGCAAGAGTTCCACGCCGGCCACGGAAGTTTTCCTCTAGAGGCAGTGCAGGGCAGGCGGCCCCACAACAAACGTGCCAACAACCCGGGCCTGCCACTAGGTTGTGGTAGTACACTTCGCCATCATCCTCTGTGACAAGGGCCTGTCGGGGCTTCTGTGAGATGCAGCGGCAGCTGACAAATAGAGGCTTGCCTTGCTTGCCCTCAAACTCAAGCTGGCCCACCACCAAGCAACCCGGTGCTTGGTACAGTTCTTTCCTACAAAGGATGGATTGATCATGTTTGGTCATCCTTGTCCCGTGCCAGAAGAAGCGGTATGTCTGTCTGTCGATACCAGTATACCTAGTTGCCTGCCCCTGGCATGACAAGTTCCCTCCAGTCTTGTCTCCAGCTTATCCTTTCGCCACGCAAGTACCCTACCCCCCCCACCCCCGAGCCTCCCAGCCATGAGGCAAACCCGAGTCGTGCACTTCAGGAGCCTGGCCGTCCTGACGATGTTGTCCCCCCAAAGCATTGCCCCCCGACGTTGAAGTTCCGGCTGTTGCGAGTCCAGAGGTAAGGCATGAGAAGTGTGAGCCAAAACCCTGTGCAAAGCCTCTTGGTGCCCATTAATATTCCTGACCCTTGGCTTGCAAACGACGCGCAAATCACAGTGCTCACCAAGAGTCCGGTTTGGGCCTTCAATCAAGGGATCAGCTTTTCTTTCTGGCTTTCATTGTGACTCTTTATGGCAGCCATCTGGGGCCCGCCTCACTCATCGCCAACTCGTAGAGAGCAGGGTCCACACTCAGCTCCTCCACAACGCGCGCCAGCCGCTCGCGTGCTGCCTGCGTGCCGTTGTGTGCCCCATGACTCGTTCCAGGGCCTGAAAGGTACTCTTTCCTTTATCAAGGCTGGGTAGCCCGTCTGCTGAATTGCCACAGATTGCCACCAAGTTCATGCCAAATCGTTCATGCCAAACAGCCTCGCAAGCAGGTTGGCCTCCCAAAGGCACCGATTAGAACCTTGCGGTGGCCGCTATTCATTGGGTATGCTTCCTCAGCCACCCCCTATCGACCCACAAGGTGAGCGCCAGGCCTCCAGCTGTGGCAGCACCGCGGAAGCAAACTCCTGGCACGGCAGCTAGGACACCTGCGATATACCACAGCGGACCAAATACGCCAGGGGCATGAAGGGCTGTGTGCTGTGCAATATATATATATATATATGTGTGTGTGTGTGTGTTTAAAACAAATTGCAGAAAAACACATAGGGATATATACATGAATATAGTAAATGCATATATGCTACTATATGCTTGTATGTATGCGCACCTACAACCATTATTTACCAATGGGACTGGGGTACCAATTCCCGTTCTATCCGTCCAGCATGACAGTCAATGACTTGAGCTTTCATTCTCAGCATCTGTCTAGATCAGCCTGATTCCTATCACGCCCAAAATTAGACCTTGCCTAAAGTGCTCCACAGGGGATCGGCAGCGTGAAAGTTGACCTTGCGGCTGCAATCGCTGACTGATGGTTGGTCCTAGGCACGCTGAAATCCAAGAAGGCACGGCGGTGAACTTGGCTTCAAGGGATTGCGAAGGCTCAGGCTCCGATCCAAAGTGCGACGGGTGCTTATGCCCACTAAGATGTCAAATGACGTGTGCATCATCATCCAGGCACTGACAGTGCTGAGCATATGCTCCAAAGGCAAGGCCGGTTACGCAAAAGGCAACATTGAGCAACACATACTAGTGGGACTGAAGGGCGACTTGGGCTGTCCCATCTCCTTCGGCAAATGATTGGTTGTTCCTTTGGCCGGGTTCGGCTTTGGTAAAGCCAGCACGTTGGCAGGTCGCGCAGACTTGCTCGCTGTAAGGTTACCGACGGGGCGATCATTCGGGAATCTTGGCTGCCCACAAAAAACAACTTGCGATGCTGATGGAATCATTCCTCGTCTCCTTGGCTAAGCTTTGCCTTCCATGTTCGTCAAAATCGCAACTGAACATAGCCAATCACAAAAGTTTAAAAGCCTACAAGGTTGACGGACCTCTTTCACGCTTCCCCTTTCAGCATCGCCGAACAAACACCACTGCATATCGAAGACATGTTGAACGCTGCCCGCCTTCACCTTCGCTGTGTCTTGGCTCCAAAAGGCGGTTGCCTGCAAACTGGACATGTCATGGCATTCGTGGGAAAGGTGCTTGTGAGCCGTTCACCTCAATTCCTGATAGTGCCATTAACACCGACCAGCAAGGCACCTCAAGATCCTACTGCATCTTTTGATCTGCACGGCGGCAAACTCCAGATTGTTTAGGCACAGGCTGGCCACGTGCATCAGGAATCAGCCCCTGGTATTGTTTATTTGGGAGGGGTGGCCAAGCGCAACTTGCTGAAGTTCGCCTTGCTGCTTGCAGACTCAGAAGCCAACCAGGCACACGCCCCTGAGTGAAAACGAAAAGAAACCATGACTAACATACTAGCTGCAGGAGAATTCGCGCACTCTACATCTAAAGCTCTTCAAGCTCCCGGTCCAAGGCCAAACGAAGAAGAGACACCAGTCAACCTTGGTGTACTCAGTGTACTCCTCAGGCTTTCAGGATAGTTACCGCTACCGATGCTGCCTTTAGTAGCCAATACCGGGCACACAACTGGGCACGAACCCTCAGTGTGCTTCTCCCTCTCAGCCTCATGCTGCCACTTCAAGATGACACGGTTGGACAACACCAGCAAAGCTTAGCAAATGCCATGCCCGCACGCCTCATTCCAAGCGCACTCCGCAGACGAGAGAGCAGCCCGGAGCTCTCGCATGTCCTGCCTCCTGCTGTGCTGTGTGCTGGCAAGGAAGCTAAGCACGGCAAGCGTTGATCACAAGGTCCTTTACATGGGATGACCATTGGGAAAACCACTGAAATGATGATACTTCCCACTGAGTGGGAAAAGTTACCCCATGGTCACGCATGTCAGAGTCGATTCCGGTGCGATATATAAGAGTGAAAGTCACGGTGATATCGTTGCATGGGGCCCAAACCAGGAGAAAGTACAAGGAAGTCAAACTCTGTCGACTTGCTTTCGAAGTGTCCTCAAGAGGAACGGGAGCTGCCTTGGTCGGTTTCCCTTATGTTCTTCCTGCGGCCATTAACGACCGGGAATACAGTTTTACATCAAAGGGACACCGGCTAGCGGCTAAACTACCAATCATCCTATGATCCACCCCGAGAACGCTTTGCTCTGAACACAATCACCTTATGTATCGGTGCAGCATTAATACACCCCTAGGTGATTCATAGAAGATCATACAAGGCTTTCTGTTTAACAGGGGGGGTCCTTCCCACTTAGCGGGACCACCTCTTTTTCTGATCCGCCAGGTTCTACTCACATTCAGGACCACTAGACCCAGCAAGGAGATCCCGGTACGAGGTGGCAGGTCTCCTGCGAGCTCCAGGCGTCAATTTTCCCGCCTTTCCCGTTTTTTTCCAGGGGAAGTCTGGCCAGCCTGGGCATCGCTGCCACGGAGTAGAGCTGCTCCAGCTCCGGGGACAGGCCGCGTGCCACCAGGTCTGCGCGGGCCCGCGCCACGTCCAATAGGCTCCTTAGCGCGTTGTGGGCAGAAGGTGAACCGCTTTTTTGTATGAAGCCCTACTATGAGAGCGTGTTTCGGTGATTGCTTGGCATGAAAGGGGGGATGGGCCGCTCTACGCATGGCCAGCTGAGTTGCTACCTCGACTTGTGTCTGCCCAAGCTAATGTTTATTGCGCAGTCTATGCAATCAAAGTTCCAACCTGTTGTGCACTTTTCGCCAAGTCTGACTGTTTTCCAAAACTGCGCTGTCCGGCTCACATGCCGTCACACCCATATTCAGCAGAGCCTCGTTTCTTCGGAAGCCAGTCAAACTCTCACCGGATCAAACCCATATGACCCATGTCCCCACCTGTCCCCAGAGCCACCCATCAGAAAAGCGTCGCCACGCAGCGCCGCGCTGTCTGGGCTGCCGCATCCAGGTGCCCCAGCTCTATCTGGGCGTGGTACTGCAGGGCCTCCCGCGCCTGAAGGCTTGAACTGCAAAAACGCGAGGTGAACCCATGGCCCCATGGCAAGGGGCCAAACCTGTCAGCAAGAGAAATGCAAAACAAACCGGTGGGGGGCAACGACCAACATGAGTAGTTGCCCGCTTCAGCTCCTGAAAGGATTCCACAAAGATTCGTTTTTCACCGAGCGCCCCATGGAAGGAGTAAGCAAACATGCATTCCTTTGCCTCAGAGTGAAAGTGCAATTGCGCCATGCACTTTCGCAGTGCACCCTAGGAACAACATGTGGACCAAATCCTGCACCTTGGATGGATGAAACCCATTGAAACCCTACACATGGGATAAACTAGTTACTGGTACTGTGGATGGACAAAATCCCCCAGATGGGATGGCAACACCCTACACATAATTACTGGGATAAACTACCTGCAGGAATTTATCCATCCACCCTGCTTAGCTTGCTGGTGCTAAGAGGGATTGCTCTTCCAGGTTTTGGGAATGAACCGGAAGAGGTTCCCCGAAAAGGAAACAAAATCGGGGATGGTTAGAAACTCGAGTTCGGGGACATTCCACCTGCTGGTGCTCAGCAGGGAATGAAGGAATGAACCCAGGAAAGGAAACCACCAGTTGGATGGTTTCTAGGGATCATTCTATTTCTCATTCCCTATCGCACCAGCAAGCCCTGCCGATCGAACCGGCGAGCCGAGGCGGCGCCTGCTGCTCCACTCCCTGGCGTTGGCGTTGCAACTCCAAGCGCTGCGCGTTGTGGTGCTCCAACCCCGCCTGAGAACCCCCAAAACGCATGGGGAGGGCCAAAAAACGCCAGGTGTGACTTCAAAGAAGTGGAGGTCTTTTTGGAGAGAGGTGAGAAGCATGCTGGATTTCAATCACCCAGTTGAGGTCTGTTCGGAAAAGGTGGAGTCCAACTGGCAAATATGGGAAGCAACCTGAAACCAGCTAAAACCAAACTGATCTTGCGAAGCTTGGATTCTGCCCGGGATTTCCTAGAACATCTGCAAGTTGAGAAACTTGAGAGGTGCGGGGGAAAGAGAAAGGTTCAGCTGTGCACATTGGGTTTCAGGCTGTTTGACCCGGCTCGGCTCACCAGAGCCCCCGATACCATGATGCGGAAATGTGCTGTGGAGTCCGGGGCCTGATGATGGTTAGCATGCCATAATTGCATATCTTCCTACACCACATCTTAGTAGGCCATGGTTGTCATCCTGGCTGAGCCATGGCTAATTTGCTAATGTCTACATAGTCTTAGTTGGGAGTCACAGGCGTAAGAGTTGATTTCAAGCTGCCCAGCCACTGTGGAATGCTACGAGAATGGAACGCGGGTACTGTGGGCTGTTTCAGTGGCCGCGCGCTTGCAACTCATGCAATATAAATTCAATCAGGCTGAGTGCACCACAATTCACAGGGTCATGCTGATTCGTTTATGCCCCATCTTTTCGGAGGATCCAATGCTTGAACAGGTGTCAAACCAAACCCTTAGGAGAACCACCCTTTCGAGACCCGGCTGAAGCCTCTGAGGGGGTTCTTCCTTAACTGGCCCGAAGTTGCTAGTGCCTTGAGCACATCCCCCGCCGAGCAGCCGCTTGGAAGCGCTGCGCCGTGCTGCGCAGGCGCTCGGTGCAACGTTTCAGCGCGGTCAGGATCTCTCCTGACAAAGCTTTAAAGCTGATAAAGTAGCATCCCCCAAAATCATGCATTGGTTGTGGCAAAGCAGACTAAACATGCGTTCCGCTGCCCGAATCTTGCGTGATCGTTACTAACCTGTACTGACATGCGGAACCTTTGTGGCCCCCACTGCTAGATTCCTTATGTGTTCAAGGTTGATATCTGGTCCAACTAACTATCACCATGTGCACGTGTGTAAACTATACATGATCAACTGTTGCCATAAATAATGTAGAACTTAGACACTGCTGCAAGTGTTCTAAACAAATCGCTGCCCGCCTTCTGTCATGCTGGCCGCCCGTGCTGCCAGCACCTCGTGGCGGCTGTGCAGCTCAGGCCCCGACGAGGGGAACGTGGAACTGGGGGTTGTCAAACATCGGACGCCTCTTTGGACTCCTGCGACCCACAACACACCTTGCTCTGGGAATGGCGATAAGTCCACCTTGCGTGCCCTGTCTCAGTTTGACTGGTGCCTTGTAGAACTTGGCGGGCCTCAGCTCCTGCAAGCCGGCATATGACCAACCGAAGGGGCGCAAGCCAAGAACGCAACTGCCCTGACAGTCTGTCATACTTCTTCGTCGACGCCTTGGCATTCAGTGACCCGCCCATTTGGCGGCGAATGAATGCACGCTAAACTGCCAATGCCAAATCCCAGTGCTTTTTCCAGCTGGGTAGGTCTCCCTTTTCTCATTTTGTTTAAATAGGTCTACTGCTGCACGGGCAATGGAATGTTATGTGTCAGCATTTTGCAAACCCTTATGCCTTCAACTTGCTTGCGTGGATCGCATGGCTGGGCCTTCCTGCGCAGAATCCTCTTAGAAACTGAATCGCAACTCTGCTGATGGTGGCGTGTGCATCTGGGGGCTTTGGATGCAAGCTACTTCAGCCTGAAAAGTACCAACTGAATGCCAAGAGAGTGCCAATGTCGAGCAGTGACTAAAACAACTCCTAACAACAAACTGTGGGACAAAAGCCCAACCAAGCAACCTAAGGCCCTCCTCAGTCCTCCAAGCGGGACTCGCCCCTCTTCTGGGCTTTAACCACCAGAAATCAAGGACAGGGTGTTGGAATGTGTACTGGCTGTGTAGTGGGTCAGTACATACTTGTTGGAATTGGGTCAGTCTTGTTTTGGACCTGTTTATGTCTGTTTCCTTTCCACAAGAAGAACTCTGTAGTCCTTGCCCCTTTGCGGTGGGGGAATACTGATGCAAGTATATCTGTAACCCCTGCTTGCTAATTTGCAACCTGGCATTTACAAAGGGGAGCAACGGGTGGAGTCTACAGTTGGTCACCAGGGGCTCCTCCACCCTGCACCCCAACAAGACTCAACTGCATTGTGACGGTCCGTTATACGCATTGTCCTCTGAGCCTGGGTATCCCCTGAGCCCCGCTTGTTTGGGGTACAACCACTTTTCCCGCGGCTGGCCAGCTGACCTGACCCAAAGGGGCGACTGCATCCGTCTCCTGCAGCTCCCGCTCCAGCTGCTCGCTCTTGGCGCGGCAAGTGCTGGTGTGGGCCTCCCGCTGCGACAGCAGCTGCAGGCGCTGCTGGCGCTCCTGGCCACAAACGGTGGCTCACTAGAAGGAGAACAACCCCGTGGCATTGTCCTGAATATTCCAAAGTTATACAAGTATATGCCCCGATCATCTCCTTTGCTGGTCACACAGTCGTGGCTAAGGAAGTCACGCAATGGTTGGACACACAGCTGTATGCCATATGGCCATGGCATACAGCTTACCTCGCATTCAACCTCGATTGCCTTTTTGTTTCAATGCTGGGCCATGTTGGGCACTTGACTTTCACTTTGAGAATCGACTGGGTCTCTGAGGGCCAAGGTTTCCTATGAAGGCACAAGCCCAGAAAGCTAAGTGGCGCTAGATGGTCTTCTTGAGGGCAATGATATACGCATGGAAATCGGGCAAGCTCTTTGGGACTCCCGCAGACAAGCGATTGAACGAGCCGCAACGATCCTGGCAGCCAGGCACCGTTGCCCAAAGGAAAGATCAGCTTGTCCCAGTTGCAACGTTCAGGGCTTCAGCACAAAGCCTCTTGTCCAAGGGATTTTTCAATTCTGTAGTTATATTACCAGCATGGCCAGGAAGGGTCGTTTCGCTATGAGCAATTTCGACCGAAAATGGGTCAACATTGGGAATCTGCGAGGAACCGAAAGGGACCCCCAACGAAACCCAAAGGACAGCAAACTGAAGCCCCCAAAAAGGGAAACAACCATTTGCATCACTGAGCTCCCCATTACCCTCTAATAGTAAAGGCACGCAACCCAGCATTCAAGCTGTGTGAAGTGTGAGAGACGGCTTCCAAAATGACACAGCCTCTCTGGAACAGGACCAACATCCAAGATGTTCTCCGCTACGCTGCCCGGGGTTTAATTGAATGCACATATGCCGCAGAAAACAACCACAAGCAACTACATCAAAGGGTGTTTTCCCCTGGTATGGGGGTCATGTTGACGGGTACATCAACCCCTCCCAAACCATGGGGGGTGGCCTTTCCAAAAGTGAGGTTTCCCCACTGAAAGGGATCATGGCACCAGGGATTTTGGATGCGGCGTTACCATTGGACACCTGCGACCAAAACGTCCTGGCCCAGTTGCCGGGAGGCCACCTCCAGCTCCTGCAGCAGCTGCCGCCGCTGCTCCTGCGCGGAGCGGATCGGGACGGCGGCAAAGGACCCCTGGCCGTGGGTGCTGTGTTGACACATTAAAGTGGCGCAAATGGTACTATGGATGGTTGCGAAATCCATGTTGCACCACTTTGAAACCATGGGAAACTATGGGTTGTGGGAGTTTTCGGGGGATTCATCATTCCAGGGATTCTTAGGTCTTAGATGGTACAGGATTTCGTCCATCTACTTTATGTAAGTAGGTAATATGCTTTCATGCCTGTTTTTATGCGATTGAGGGACTAGTGTCTTTGACATTCTGTTCTTCATTTGCGGCGATAGGCTGCATTTGGCCGATCTTATCATCTTCTTGCTAACCATGGTATGAGGACGTACACCAAGGATTGCCTGTCATACATCTGGTACCCAATGCCTGACGCCCCAATCTAACCACGGCCAACCTCTGATTCGGCTATGGCCGCAGGTCCATTTGAGATGCAGTTGTTGCATTGCTCAAAGAAAGTAGCTTGCCTGCCAGCGCAATGTGCATGCATATGTACAAAATCAGTGTATACAATAATAGTAATAATAATAATAATAGTAATAATAATGATAATAATAATAGTAATAATAATAACAATAACAATGATAATAATAATAATAGTAATAATAATGATAATAATAATAATAGTAATAACAATGATAACAATAATAATGGCAGTAATAATAATAGTAATAATAATAGTAATAAAAATGATGATATAAAAGTAATCATAATAATTATAATAGTAATTATTATTATTATGTTTTTAATTATAAATAGTATGCCTTGTAATTTGCAATCCACCCAACCCCTTCGCAAGGCAGTGCGGGCTGAAAACCACCGGGAAAAACCAGCGCTTCAAGAAACGACCGCGTGCCTCGAGCTGGCGGATCTGCTCCTCAGACTCCACCTGGCCGGAAGCCAGGCATCGAAGCTCCGGGATCCCATCCCTCAGAGAGATTCGGGCGTGGACCGCAGGTTTTAGTCCATGTGTCCATGTACTAAGGCTCCATCTTGGGTACCTATTTTTGACCCACAGCCATTCCTGTCCAATGAGACTGGGCCCCAGGTCACGATCCGCTTGTGACGGGGTAACTTTGCCCAGGCATGGCAAGTTTAAGCGGAGCGTGCCAGAAGCCAGACTCTGGAGAGATCTTTGTCGTTTTCGGACCTGGCGCCCCAGCAACCTGTGCCCCAGCCTGCTTGGGATCCTTCTCAAACTCCTCCAGCGCCTTCTTCGGTGCCTGCGGGCACAATGCAAAGCTTCACAATTGACATGGCTCCCGTCTGGGCTGATTGTTTTTTTTTTTTTTTTTTTTTTCAGGAAAAGCAACACCGAATGCGCAGCTGCATTCTGAACCCAGTGCCTCCAGGGCGGCAGCTCGATCGTTCAAGATGGCCTCCGGCTGCAAAGTTTGCCGTGAACAAATATGACGCAAATACGCTTGCAAAGGAGCATCTCAGACATGCAATGATTTGTTGGATGGGAGTTCTGTGCAATATAATTAGGCGTCATGTGGCTTTGGCAAAGCCAAATGCCATGAGGTTTGCTCACGCAAGACCGCCTGATGGTGTCAGGGGGAACACCTCTTGCTCTGGCCAACTCAGTTGACTGAAAGTTGCGCTCGACAACCATCTTGAAGTGGGATCTCTTCGAAGCGTTGGGCGACGTAGGTTCGCCGAGTCACAGGAATTAAAGACCCCCCTTCATCCCCAAACAATGCACAACAAGCAAAACGCTTGAGCCAAGGCAAACTTCAAGGAAGCCTAGTCTCATCCACGATAACGGACGAGGCCCCGAGAAGAACAACTCCAACTTATTCATTCATGTTTTTGGAATCATACCTGACCCGACCCCAACTCCACGCCTGTTGGGACAAACTCAACTTCTCCAAATCTAACCATGGCGCGAAGATTCCTGCATGCACCTGCCTCGCTGACATACGCCGGGCTCCCTACATATTGCAACTCAAGCACTGCAAACCTTGTGAACCGTGGCAACTTGAAATGTGTTCCTTTTGCCCTTGTTAGATGTTGGGAGCTTTCGCCTGCAACTACGCCTGGCATGCTTGATTTGTCGTCCATCAAATGAGGTCCCCACATCAACCAAAGTCAATGTGGCGAGGTGTGAACACCTGGGATCCCTTGAAAAGAACAGTTTCTTGGTTTCCCATTAAAAAAAAAAACATTCCCTATGCATTGCCTATCAGGGAGCCATGGGTACCTTGTTCCGACGTTCTCCCTGCCTCTCGCTGCGCCTCCGCCGCGCCGGCGCGCTCCCGGGCGGCTCGGGCCATGGCCTCGAGGCTCTGCTGCGCCTGGTGCCAGACTGACCGAAATGGGAGACGGGCCAAGGGGTCTGCCGCTTGCCCGGGGGCCGAAATGGGCCATCCGAAAAGGGGCATTGAACTTGGCAAGGTGAGGCCCACCAGCCGATTTGCACATGTTTAGAAGAATTCGATAACCTGACTAGTCCGGGATTCCAAGATCCCCAAGAAAAGGGCCTGCATAGTAGTGAGCTCGTTCCGCCATGGTGTTTGTCACGGTGGAGTTGAAAAGTAAGCCTGCATTTCGGGGTCAACGGGGATCGTGGAAGCAAGATATTGATTGAATGTGTAGATGACAACATACCGTTAGATCTGAACAAGGTTGGATTGCATCCCAACTCAACAATCCGGTGTGTGAATCAGGGATCTGGGAAATTCAACATTTCCACCCCCACCAACAGACAAGGTACCATAGAAATGGCTTGGGATTTTGGACTTGAGGTTTGGACTTCGGTCCTCCTGCATCTTCTGGCGCCGCTCCTCCGCAAGTCGCTGCAGGCGCGCGCTGGCCTATCCGGAGCCGACGGAGGAGCGGTGGGTGGCTGGAGGATATCCATATCTTGAGTAGTTCATAAGTGAATAGATCAAGGTCTACTGCAATAGAGGCCAATAGATGAATCGATCTTGTTGCCTGATGTTGGTGTTTTACTTTCTTGTTTGTTCGGTTGATTCTCATCGGTTGGTCTTGCGACTTCCTACGAAGTTTAGCAACCATTTGCGCGGGGGGGGCACTACTGGATTGCTCATCTTACCTTTGTCACCCCAACCACTCGAAAGCAACCTCGCGCTGGACACAGGACTCTCCAAGCCCAACCCATGAGCGCCGCCCAAGCGCGTGCTTCCACCCTCAGCCTCGTCCAGCCCAACGCGGAAGCCCAAGTAGTGCCGCACCGCATCTGCGGATGCCCGGCAGTGATCCTAAGACCATGGAGATTGGCCCCTAGCAGTCATGTGTTTGATGGCTTCCTGGCCGACGCAAACATTGTTGGGAGAAATACGCTGGTGAGGCAAAGGGGGAAGCATGAGGGCAAGGAAAGTGTTCCACACCTCCTGCAGGTTGCAACGGGGCACAAGCTTGCATTCAGCTACAGTGCGCTGGCCCTCAGACTGCAAACATTTATCCAAGCTCCTCATGTTGCTTCTATCGACACGTCGGGGCTGTCCTCTGCAGCTGCCGGAGATGTTGCAGCTGGCATGAGGGCAGAGCAGGCGCTATACACACATATATGTATATGTATATATATACACAATCACTGTGCAGAATGCCCCGCAGCCTTACCCAAGCATACTTTGCAATTGGATACGACACCAGAGCTGAGACACAGGAGCCCGAGAATTACTGCATGCTGTTGTGCAAAGCTGTGCCAAAGTGTTCAGGACCGTCTTATAAATTGACCAATACAGGCTAGAAGCATACTGGCCGGAAAAATCAGACCTGCGTAGCTTCTGGTCATTCATCAAGGGCAGCAAAACTTAAAAATTACGCCCCGGAAGGAAACATCAGAACAGATCACGGACAACACCTGGAAGACGGGTTGTGTTCCTATCCCAACAGAAAATTAAAAACCTTGCGTCCCTTGATAAAAGCGCTTGCGCAAACAATGCACAACACCTGCTCTCCACGATCAAGTGGGGCCCCAACACAGGTTGGCCACAAAAGGCTTGCGATTTACAAGAATGAATGCCAGCTTGTTGAATGCTTCGTTCTGCGCTGCTTCCTGGCATGGGAAGGCCACACCATGGACCAAACGATAATTTATGACAAACAGCCCACAACATAAAGAAGGGCGCCCCAAAAATACAGATTTGCCACAGGCGACCACGGGCCACAAGAAACCTACCTATCAGGCTCCAAGAGCCTGCGAGAGTGCAAGAAGACTTCAAAAGCAATCTAATATTCTCAAGAACCAATCCCACAACACCCACTTGCAGGCAACTAGGGGTCCCATTAATTATTCAACCAACCAACCACCCACCCAATCAACCAACCAACCAACACCAACCCAAACACACTTAAGTTTTAAACACCCATTTCCGCTTCCCAGGTAATTTACATACAATGCATTTGAGCACCAAGACTCGTTGCCCCGTCGCCTGGCTGGTCCCGAAGCTGCGCCCGCAGTTGCTCGGCGCGCTGGGCGGCCAGGCCCCGCTGGCTCCGGAGGTGCTCGCTCTGGGCGTCCGCCTCCCGAACACCGCATCCACAGGGGTGGGTTACCCGATAGTCTACAGGAAAACAGCTTATTTGCGGAGTTGTTTGGGGATTTCCTGCAGATTTTCCTGGAACCAAATGAAGATCATGTCCTGAAGATCATGTCCTTTTTTAGAGGGACCCCCCGTCAGGCTCCATGTTCTCGGTGCAAGGGAAATCAACCCCGCGGTGTTCACCTCCAAAAGTGACGATTCCCCACTATATAAACCCAGAACTGGACACCCCCAGAACCATGTAAAGAATGAAAAAGACGGCTGCACCTATTTATTGTTGAGATTTTCCCTTGCTACCCTCCTGCGGAATAAAGCAATGTCAGCATGGTAAAGGAACTAATTACCCATCCCCTGTATAGCACCCAGAGTCAAGGGGTCCCCTTTTGGGATGGTTACGAGGAAGTAGAGGGACAACTGAAGGTGTCCCTAATTTGAAGAAACACCCATGTGAGCCAGAATCAGAACATGCTGCCCATGAAAGGGACATAGGAACATATGCGAGTCCCCTCATATGTTTGTGGAAACCTATATGGGTCAATCTTTGTGCGCAAGCCAACACCATGTCCGGATCCTTCATCTGAGGACCAAAGGGAACAGCATACACTGTGCATTAATACTCCTTTGGTTGATTTTGATTGGGCATCCCATTTTAGAGAGGATGCTCCACGTTTCGGGAAAACTAGCTGGAGCAAGCAAGCAAAGCATTGAAAAAAAGGGAAAAGGACATCCGCGCCCCTTTCGGATTCCAGGTTTCCCATCTAGATACAGGTTCGTGTTTCTTCTTGACAGGAGCTCAAGCTGGGGCAGGCTCAAGCACAACCCCCCCGGAAACGAGACAGGCCGAAATGCCAGTGTAATCCAGTGTTTACTTTTACCAGCGAGAATCGCAGCTCCTGCCGGTCAATTCAGGTTTGGACCACGTGCCGGGCTGGCTTAAGACAAACAAAGGCTGACGCGTGCTAACACGAAAGCGTGCGCTGGGCTTAAGGCTTAAGCTCAGCCTAAGGCTTCACCCCAATCCCGCCAAGCAAACTAAAGTCAACAAACGTATCCGGCAAGCAAGCCCCTTCTACTGGGCTGAGGTGACAGCTACTCCTCCTACCTTCATTCCCCAGGTTTTAGTATTGCACCAACTGCAATCCGTCACCAACCGGCAATCGGAGATATTGAAGACTTGTGGGGCGCCGTCTGGGTGCGTTCCGAAAAAGGCCCCAAAAACACGCCAACCCAACCATCTGCCAGGCCCAAACCACTCAATTATATCTACAATGCTGCTACTAGTTTGGGGGTATCCAAGGAGGAACGTTCGTCCCCATGGCTCAGCTTCAGGTTACCCAACCTTTTGCCCAACCACCTTCAACGAGGAGTCCGCGCCTTTAGCGCCAGCGCAACCTCCCCGGCCCAGCGCCCTGCCTCGTAGGCCCTCGCAGGTGGTCCCCCCCTCCCCGCGTTGGTCCCCCGTGGTCCTACTTTGCTCCGCCTCGAAGGAGCAGACCGCTTCACTGGGGGGATATCTTGATTCAGTTCAAGTGACTCCCTTGCGAACCAATACTTGAGGAACCGCCCAAGCAATTGTTCCATGGACATGTTTGTTCTGGGAGATGTCCCTTAAAAATGCTTGCGACCAGGCTTCAAGACACGGAGCAACATTGCCCGAAGCTCAAGGCGACCAGGGATCCCCACGCCACCCAGCGAGCGAATTCTGGGAGGCGGGCATTACGTTGGCAGCAAGCCAGCAGCTGAAAGAGAAAAAGAAAGCGCATCATTGATAAGCCTTGCCACCTATGTTGCACCTGTTGAAACAACAGAGCACTCAGTTTGAAGATACATATATGTAACATCATATGTACATATACTATAGGTATACATATACAATGTGCGTGTGTACATGTACCTATACGGGAACTTGTCTTTTTACACAACTGGATAGTTTGTGCATATGTATATATACATATACATAGGAGTACACATACATGTGCACGCACACACAAACACATGTATAGGTAAACCTGAATGCATGCCATTAATAATGCATAACTATATATACATATATATTATATTCATTGCATCCCCCCCCCCCGGCCATGCATGGGTAGTTCAATGGAAGACGTAAGCACAAGTACTCACATATCCACATGCACAGTGTGATCATGTCATCTGCAAAGTTTTACTATAATTCCACAAGCTGAGTTAAGGGAGCTCCCGAGGACCTTTGTCATGGTGAGCTCGTGATACCCCAGGTGAGCTTGCAAAAAATAGGCCGATCATGCTGATAGAAACCTATCAAACAGAAGGCTATTGCGCATGACTCACACTTCAACACATCCCACCTGCTCTCTGCGAGCAGGGCCGGCAGCTGCAACAGTAAGCCATCGCAGCCCGGCAACGTGGACGCCTCCGTAGCCGTAAGCATCTAAACTTGCCCTCAACCACTGGCACGGGGCAACTCATATTTATACAGCGGCTGATGGCTATACTTTTAAATAAATGTCTGGGGTAGTGGCCCGTACACCCACGTGGCCATACAAGGGCAGGGGGGGGGGGGCTGCACTCGTGGCTGTACATCCGAGGGCACCATGGAACATGATCAAGCTATGGTGGGGATACCTCACCAATCGACTATGGTCATAGCTGTACCCAGGGTCATGCCGCAGCATCAGTAAATCAGCTTCACGAGCACGCACCTTCACTGGCTGGGGGCCATGCTTTCGGCTCAAGCATGGCTTTCCCTATAACCCCCCACACAGCCCGGGACCTGCCTTGGCAAAGCCTTGCCAAGCACCGCACTGTGCCAACGTGGGCTTGCTGGCGCAACTGCGACCGCTAGCCAGTCCTGTTTGTCCACAAGTCAGGATGTGTCGAAATCGTCCCACCCGCACCCCTGACATGGATGCCCTTTCAAAATGGCCAGGTCTTAGGCCCAGCCTTGGAGCAGGTTGGAACAAAGCGAGGCAGTTCTTGCCCCACAAAGCCCGCAGTTTGTTCTGGGTCAAGCATTGCATTTTGTTGTCTCCCTTACCGTCTGCACATCTCACTTTATGAAAAGGCCATGTTGCATGAACACAAAGGAACAACAGGTCGTCACCAACTAGTTCTGTGATCTACGCTGTCAGCCTAACTGGTGTTTCTTAAATTGTTCATGCTTTTGTTGCGTTTGCTTTTTTCCCGAATTCGCACTCACGATTTCAATAGGAGAGAGCCCCCCGTCGCGCAGCCCCCCTCCCCAAAAGCGTCGTCGCACGTCAAAGAAGTGGGTGCAAAAGTCGTATTAAACTTGTACTGACATCGTATTAATCCATTTAAAACAAACACACGATGATAATACGAATTTAAGACGATTTCCAGGTGTTGTGTTTCCCGTTGCTTGCGTCAAACATCTCAATCAAAGGAAGCGTGAGAAGCAAACACGTGCAAAAGACGTAAAACCACCGTAACAACACATAAATTCCAATTATAACAAACCGTATCTAAATCGCAACAAGCAAATGAGCTTCTCTTGACTTAGCCTGCACCATAGGTCGCAAAACTAGTTGCCCGCAACCATTTGTAGGAATCCCGCAATTCGAGGAACCAGTTACAGTTGCACAATTAGGTGCCCGTCGCTTGCTGCCCCCTCCTGTGGCAGCCGTTTGCAAGCACAGCTCGTAAGCCTTGGCAATCGCAGTGCTCGCCCGTGCCGACACCAAATGGCGGACGGCCCAAAAGCAAAGCTGATCTTGGGTTATATCCAATGGGGCACTGCAATCTTCACCAACCACCACCTGGCAACTCTGCCAAGGCACTTTGCTGGCAAGGAATGCAGTGCGGTAGGTCATTGCAGCGTCGCCGCTCGGATTCTCCTTGTAAGGCACGGTTGCAGTTGCAGGGCGCCATCTCTCTTGAGCTCGATTTCTGAGAATTCTGCCTGCTGCAGCCTAAACTGAGCATTGCAGCGGGGCGCAACTGTGTTCCCAAACGCGAGCCGGCGCAAATGCAGCAAAAGGCGCATATCGAGGGGTATCATCGGCGTTGGCTAGCAGCTTGTTCCATTCCTCGGAGCGACTTGTTTGGATGTTTCGGGGCAAGACGCATATCTAGGTCTTCCTGGGCACTTTCTTCAGTATTCTCCCGTTTTCAGCAGACAAAAACGCACATTTCGCCCCAAAAAGGCTCAATTAGGAAAAACACGCTCGATTGAAAAATTGCTCTGGTGGGTGTCCGCAAATTGCCGCTCATTTCAAGCTGATTTCCGCTCATGGGGAGAAAACTTGCCAAAACATGCCAAATCAAGGTTGCCGCTCATTTCATGCTTTTCCGCTCAAAATCTGAAGCAATTTCGCTACCTTCCGCTTGCTCAATGCTGGCCCTCCCGGAAATGCTGGATATCAAGCAGAAGGTCATTGATGTAGTTGGGAGAGCTGCAAAATCAGCCATCCCCCGCGATTGTTTTCTTATAGGGCATCAGCATCTCCTATCCAATCGGTGCCCTGAACTCTCCGAAATGCGACTTGCATTTTTCCAAGAAGAAACACCACACGCAACCCATATCTAATTCTGGGTTTCCACATTCGTTAGAAAACATCCAAACATTTTGCTTTATTTGGCAGAGTCACCGTCACCTTGCCGATGCCCTTCTCTTCTTCCGTGCTTTTTTAGGGCTACGGGCCGCCAATTTGAAGGTTGAGTTTGGACTAGGAACCCTTCGATGGACACTTGCAAACGGTTTGACCATACTCAACAATGTACAGTATGAGTGGGTTACCCAGCTTGATACACACTTGCGAACTGGCCCAGAATCATGAAAACGGGAGGGAATGACCTCTATAAACCATCCCCTGTTGATTCCTTTAGGGGGATCCCCAAGCTCATTCCCATGCGACAAATGCTCGGTGAGCGCCAGCTCCAAGGACTCGGGGGTGCTGGACCTGAGGCTTCTCTGCCGGCCAGTCACCCGAGGTAACGATGCCTATAGTACAAATTGATTTCTATGAACAAACCAGCGAAAAAAACACATTGACACCCGTCTTCCCAATCAACGTCATCTACTTTGCGCGGCTCAAAAAAAGGTGCCCACACCTGAAAGGCTAACAAAGGGGGATGACGCGCAGGTATGATCCATACGCAACCACGTTCATTCAGGTTGGCAATGGAAATGGGTGTGAGAAAGGGTTTGAGCCGGAGCAAAAAAGAACAAAACTAGGATAGAAACAACTGCTGATAGGCGGCAACACAAAACTGTTAAGAGTAAACATCATTGGCCACAAAAATACCAGAGCAGGAGCAGTAGCAGGTCATGCGCTTCACAAGTTGTCAAGTTGCCGCTTTCGCACAAATCGACAAAGCTAGAAATGTAGTAGTACGCTCTGCTCTTCTTGTCGTCACGGCTGCCAAACTGGGGCAATCCGACTATGACCAATGTTGCCATAAACTGGACCTTCTTCATATAATATATATATATATATGGCATCTAGACAAATTACGCCGAGCAAAACGAAAGGGACCTTCTTCATATATGACCTCCTTTTGCCCCATGATTTGCTCTACAACTTGCCCGGCATATTTTCAAGGACCCTTCTAGGTCCCTTCCCCCCCTTCCCCCCCGACTGAAGCCCGCACGCCCTGGTCTCCAGGTCAGCACGCAGGCCCTCGGCACTGAGGCCCTTCAGACGCACCAGCGCGGTCGCCTAGAGCTGGGAGGGGCCCAAGCCGTCCAAAAACAGTCCGGCTTCCTATGCTGTGCCCTTGATTCCTCTTCAAACTCGGAAGGAGCTTTGAGCTTTGAGTCCCCCCCCTCTTCCTATACTGTGCGCATCATTTCGAAACACGGAGCAGAAAGGAGTGAGCGAAGGGCAAAGCCAAAAAGACAATTGGCAAGGGCATCGCGGCCAGAATGTCGCCATCCTGGAAAGATTGAGCAAAGAGGGGGGGGTTGTTCCTCAATCCGTGTTTCATGTATTGGACGTGAAGCTCAGCGAGATCCACGTATCATCGCATGCCACCATTGTTTTGCGAAGATTGTTGGGAGACATGTCAAGGGCCAGCTTTGTGTCTGCAAGCCATCCACGATGCCCGCTACATAGCCCAAAATGCAAAATCAGGAGAGTGTGCAAGTCATCCTGGCTCTGATTCAACCCAGCATGGAATGACGCAACCCAAAGATTTTTGGAAGGGTCGCCCGCAAACTTCCTGAAGCCACGGGTTCTCGCGATTGCCGGAATCTGTTGCAAAAGTGGCTGTGGGCCACGTCAGGTGTAGAGCCATATTCGAGTCCAGCGTCTAGTAAAGCAAAATGATATGTACCAGACTGTGAGTACTGTCAAGCAAGCGAGGGTTGCAGCATGTTTCAGTCCAAAATCATGTTTTTGCTCAGCTTTCCAAGTAGCTGCTTTGTTCATGTGCTTGATCCTTAGAACAGGAAGACGCTTCCAGTGTGGCTAAGCTGACGCGTAGTTGCTCAGCGTGCAGCCCGGGTTTGTTGAGCTGACTTGACCTGTGTGTTTTGGGCCCCAGGTTTACTGTTGACCCCGCAATCAACCCCTGTTTATTCATATTAGGGTTGGTTCCCTCCAAAAGTGATGATTCCCCACTGAGCCCAGAGACACCCGCCCGGTAATAAACAGGGGGTTTGTAGTCAAAACCAAACCCAAGGCACACCAGGCCACCCAAGGACACCCACGCGGCCTGACGGGCAGCACCGCCAATCCATTTGGCCGCCTGAATCCGAGAAACAGATTGGCCGGCGCGCCGCAAACAACACCGGGGAAGGCATACCAAGCCAAGCCCGAGTGACCCTTTTGATGTTTTTTTGATTACAGCGATCACTCCAGTCACCAAGGGAAAGATGAAAGACAATGCAAGATTCCTGTTTTCTGCTGGAGTATTGTGCGACTGACTGATAAGAAATAGGCTCACAGGGGGCGACATGACATGGGAATACATTACCAACCAAGTGAAGCCAAAGCCAGCGGGGAAAAGAAAAACCATGCACAACGAATCCACCGTTTTCGCTGGCAACCGAGCCATGGGTGAAACAGTTCAAGCGGCTTGGCCGCCCGTTTTCTGCGACGCTCATCTGGCTGTGGGTCAAAAATAGGTACCCCATTTTTTTCTGGTAAGTGGACACCTGGACCAAAACTTGCGGTCCCTGGTGGTTTAATTTTGACCCATACCCAGCTCAGCCCCTGGTACGCCATGATGAAACCTCTGAGTGCCCTCTCCCCAAACAGCAAGCCTCACAGAATTGCATCACATCCGACACTTCTTGCCTCCCAACAAAGGATACAAATGTGACGAAGATCACGTTCAAAGCACCCAGGACACCAACAGCGCGAACTTGCCGGGCGCTTCTGTACAACTTGCGGTCAGCGGGAGAGGCTCCGGCTGCGTGCCTCAAAGCATGAAGTGCCCCAGAGACCCCCGAAGAAAACCAATGCTTTTGGGAGCTCCGGCTATGATTCACATACAAGTGCACCGACTCACTAGACACATGGACACAACGAACAAATCAGCCACGACTTCTACATTTGTGTGCCAAACAACAAATCAGAGCTTGCCAAGCGGAAGACTTGGCACAACCAAGTCGTGAAGTACAAGCTTTTCAGCAAGACTTGCCCAGTCTGAGTTGCGAGCATGCTTGCCCGCATGGACCGGTCCAACGCAGGTGTTGGTTTTCATCTCAAACTGGACGCACTGAGCAAGAAGTCCGCCCTAGTTCGAAACTCTGCCACGTGGTATGACATCATCCTGCACTTTCTACTTTCTATGGCCTCCCCTACCTTGCATGCCATCGTCAAGTGTGCCCGACAAGCCCTGACGCATCCCCAGCGAGCACTTTAGCGCATCGTCTCGCTGTCATGTACCAAGCGGTACGTTGGCCGGGAGGATGACAGCCCGAACAGCGCAGGCGATACTCGTCTGACACTGGCGGCGCTCTGGACATGCATGCCCCACACCCGGCCATCGGTGTGTGTGCCGAGGCTTCCTGACTCGTTAAAAGCGCCATCAGCACTTGGGTAAGGCAGTGGCAGAACGCTGGCGTGCGCAAATGGGTCCAACGGCTCCCATTCAGCAACCGCAAACGGACCTGCACGCAAGGCGCATGCCCATAAGCACAAGTTGAGAAAAGGCAAAGCCGTCAATCCAGCAACCAAAGAGTTGAAGGGGAGCAAACAATGATTCAATGACAACCGCCACGGCCACAATTGCAAACACCTTTTTCAGGCGTGGAGGGGGCTACCCAAGTCGCCTCTCGCCCGGCCTGGCGGGGGCCTTGAAACGGCTCCACACCGAAGCGCTTCCCCCTGGCGTGGTTTTCGGCATGCCTCTTCTTTGTCAACGGGAGGTCTCTCCAGGTGCGCGTATTGCAACAGTTGAGCCATTGCAGGAGGTTGTTGTAAACAAAAATCGCCAGGCAGGCCCACAAATTAAGCCAATCCTGCAGAACAGCCTATCAGAACCCCCCCTCCCCAAACCCAGCGTGCGCCATGCGTGGGTGAGCTGTGCTGCGGCTACATTGTGTGAGGTGTGGAGTGTGGTGCGGCGCGCAAGCGCGTCTGTGTATATATGTGTGCATATGTATGTATACAGATATATATATATATAGATACGCATATTGTCTGTCTCTGTCTCTGTCTCCGTCTGTCTCTGCCTGTCGCCTGCCTGCCTCTCTGTCTGTCTGTCTCTCTGTTTGTCTTTGTTTTTCTGCGTGTCTTTCTGTGCGTGTCTTTCTGTGCGTGTGTGTGTGTGTGTGTGTGCATGTGTGTGTGCATGTGGTGTCTGCATTTGTACAATCCCTTGTCTCTCTCCCTCTCTCTTTCTTCTTTCTCTTGTTTTTTCTCTCTTTCTCTCCCTCTGTTTCTCTTCTCTGTCTTTCCTTCTCTCTTGCGCATTCTTTGTCCTTCCCCTTTCTCTTTTTCAACCTATTTACTTTGTGTCGCGTCCATCTACCTACCTGACCCACCCATCTACGCATCTAATCATCTATCCACATTTTACAAACTTGTCTATCTATACCTCCGTCTATCTATAGTTGTCTACCCATGCGTGTACTTTATCTCGCTCCATTGATGTATCTAACTGTATCTTTGTCTACAATATCCATCTGGGAACGTGTTTGCCTGCAACGAAATCTGCGCCTGATGCCACAAAATTCGTACCTAACTTGGCAAAAGCGCTGCGTGTGTCACCAGGTCTCTGCCCCTGACCTTACCAAAGCGCCCCGCCTGCGCGACCTTGCGAAAGTGCCACACCTGCACGAGCTCTGAACCTGACTTTGCGAGCGCCTGCCACGAAATCTGCACCTGACCCTGCGAGAGCGCTGTGCTTTCCACAAAAACGAAAGGGCTGCGCCTGCCAGCAAGCTGATGTCAAAAAGCGAGCGCGTCCGTGCCATGTGAGCCCAGCTCCGAGATCACTCCGATCGTTCCAACGCTTTCCGGCCAGGAATCGCGATGAGGTGAGCTTTCAGCTACCCAGAAGAGCTGAAACCCACACACGGTGGCACTTCTCAGACATGTTTGTCGCACGTGTGCCCTTGTTCTTGTGACTTCTGTTGGAGCTAGTGTCCGTGCAAGCACGACAGGGAGACGGCAAGCTGCCTTGTTGGGGTCTGGTCTAGGTAGGCATTCCAAAAGAAAGGACGCTGACCCTTGCTCTCCACGGTTCGCTCCCTTTCTTCCGCGTGCAGCCCTCTTCAACACAACGCCTCATAAATCCTGACAAGCAACGAAAACAAACGCCGGCCCTTCGGCAGGTCGCCTGCCGATTGTGCAGCCATGGAGTCCCCATTGTGGATGAGCCACCTGTGTGAGTGCAAAGGGAAGCGGGGGCGCGCTGAGTACATCGTCTATGGGGCAAAGGCAAAACATAAAGGAGACGCAATGAAGTTGCAAACCCTGGCCTTGCCAATTGTGATAAAACCTGGCTTCTCCAGTGGGCGTCTCACAGTGTCCATGCTCCCTGTTGCATACATGACATGGATGAGCCAAGTCGTGCCCCCAGCCCCAGCCCCGCGGCACTGCTGGCAAGGCTCGGTGAAGGGACTGCTGCCCGTTCTTCGATGCTGCCAATGCGTCCGCCACTGGTCCTCAAAAAGGCCGTGCACCCAAAGCCCATCTCGAGACAAGCTTCACGTGCCCGAAGGATCTGGGACTGGCAGCTTCACCTTTTGCGAGAACACGACAAAACATGGGCCAAAACTTTGAAAGTTTAGCTTTAGTTCAGCTTAAGAATCGCAGCTGTGAGCCACAGCCCACCCAAATCCAATGACCTCAACCGCTTGACAACCGAGATCCAAATACATGAGCTAGGCCCTGGACCTCCCGCCCACAACGCCCGCCTCGGACAGGGGGATGGGCCGTGGCACTGGCTGGGGCGAGCCAACGCGGTGGCTCCTGAGCTGCCCAATGGCAGTCCATGGGACTGGGTCCAAAGTGACATCCTCAAAATGACCTTACGGTGGTTTAGAGGGCACCCTCCGCCAACGATTTGAGAACCCCAGAGTGCCTGCCTTGCTCGCACAAGTCTGCAGAGAAGCTAGCAAGATTCCATGTTGCATTATGTTGCCAAATCCACAGGCATGAGGTGCGCGTATGTAAGTGCGGATCCATTCCTTAAGGACCCAACGGAAGTATACCTCTGGGTCGTCTGGGCGAACACAATCGAAATCCATTGATTTGGCTTGGGTGACGATCTTTAGCTGCTAAATAGAGTCCAAGCCTAAACCAGGTTCCCCGTGTCGCACCTGTACAGCAGTTGAAGCTTGACCCAATGGTTCTTCCCCGCATGCAGCTTGCAGCTTGTTGCAAAAGAGGCCTCCATTGGTCGCGTGTTTGCGTGGCAGGCCTGCACTTCGGAAGGACTGATGCCCTCCCAGTGCCCCCCCCAAACCGACACAAATCTTTATGTGGCAACAAGCGACCCCTTCTGCCAGCTTCCGAGTGAAAGCCAATGCGCCCTGGTCACCTGAGGAAGGCTTTGTTGGGAACCCCGGAGACCCGGCGACTCTCTTTGCCCAAGCCGCTGCCGTCCCAGCGGGGAGAAGCTGCGGCTGGGGCTGGGGCTGGGGCTAGCCCGCTCCCGGCTCGGGGACCTGGCCCCAGCCGCGTTCCGTTTGGTTTGCATACCCTCAAAAAACACACCTTCATGCAAACCTCAAAGCAAAAGGCTTGTCCAAGTATCCCGCTGCATCCCACCATGCTGTGGACATAACCGTTTCTTTGATTCAACAGTGGTCTTCCGTGACTACATGTTTGACTGCCCCCGGACACGGGCTTCATCAACTAGGGTCAGTAATCCCGCATATTTTATTGGGTCCTGTATTGCCGCATGGAGTGAGACTTTCAAAACTATCGCCATGCGCAGCTTGGATCTCTTCATACTTTATGATGCGGGGTTTCGGGCCTTGGGAGGGGGCCCTCTACAGTAACTCTTAGGATGGGGGGACAGTTCGGGAGAAGGCCCTCCAACACAGGACGCACTCGGCGGGCAAACGTCGCAAATGTTCAAGGATGTTCAAGGGGATTCCCCAGTTGTTTGCTTTAGGAACACCCCTGCTTGTCATTGTTTGAAGGACTCAGCCGTAGTTGTGCTCGAATCAAAGGTCGCTGCAGAAATATCTTGCCACATCATGCCACCTTCCTGGCTGCCCGTGACATGCATTGGACCAAATTAGAGAACTGGCATCTTAAACCCTGAACACTGGAATGGATAAATATGGAATCCACAATTTTTTGCATTCATCCATGCCAACCACAGGGCTCATTGGATCCCGGAACCAAGAGAAGAGTCATCGAGAACCTTCGGGCATTCCAGGATTCCAGCAGGCCTGCTTTGCTGAGACTGATTGTGTTGAGTTTCGCTGTTTCGGGGTCCCAGTCAACATGCGTCCCGAGTCGCCTAGCTGGACGTCTCTAGTCCCTCCAAGCTCAAGGCCCCCACCTGGACAGCTGCCGCCGCGGCGTGGGGCTCTTGCCATCAACCCGCGAGCCCTGGGACAGCACGGGGGGAATTGGTGACATCATTCCCCAAAGCTGGCAGATTAAACACTTCCTTGCGGCTTCAGAACTTCAGAGACCTGAAAAAGCAAAACGCTAATGTCGCAGGTCAGGCAAACGCCTTCCATCAGCTGCGGCAGAACAATCGCTGTGCCCTCCTTGAGCATCTCTGCCGGCATCCTAGCTTGAAGACTGGGCACCTGTGGAGTCAGAAATGCAGGTGAGCCAGGCAGATCAAAAGCCCATGCCGTCTCATACGCCCGCAGGGCTCACCAACAAGAAGACTGCAGGCAAGTCCGAGCTCGGCTGTGAGCAGTGAGCGCAGTACCCTATGTACTTTTGCCTATGCTGGCGATCGGAATGACCGTATGTTGGTGTTGGCCTCCCCTACCTTGCATGCCATCGTCAAGTATGCCCGACAAGCCCTGACGCATCCCCAGCGAGCACTTTAGCGCATCGTCTCGCTGTCATGTACCAAGCGGCACGTTGGCCGGGAGGATGACAGCCCGAACAGCGCAGGCGATACTCGTCTGACACTGGCGGCGCTCTGGACATGCATGCCCCACACCCGGCCGGCGGTGTGTGTGCCGAGGCTTTCCGACTCATTACAAGCGACATCAGCACTCTTGGGTAAGGCGTTGGCAGCTGCCCCCCGCCTGGACAAACCAGGCGGGTTGTGATAAGCATAATTATAAATCAGCATGAGGTGTTCCACGCCTGCAAGATCCTGCCAGTGGGTATAATTCATGTGCGGCCATCATTACACTAATATGCGCGACGCCCAGGCAAACAAACAGGCCCAGTGCCTACCAGCTCTTGGTGATGATGGTGCAGCAAGCGGGCTTGCTTGCACAAACCATTGACACGAAACTAACAAAGATGGATGGATCGCTGCGTTTGCCATAGAGGCTCGTAGGGCGCAAGTGCGCATCACAGTGCCTTTTCCATCTTGGTCGCATCATTTTGTCCCAAGATGCAAATGCGAGGGGCGTGCTACACACGGGTCAGAGGCTTCCACGTAAGTCAACAAGTTGCAGCCCGACGCATGAACTTAAGAGACCTCCAACGGAAGCTGTCGATGCACACTCTGAAGCATTCTCAAGATTGGAACGTTTATGCTCGTCAATACTCAAAGAAATGGTTGGACAAGCGCTTCTCCAAAGTCATCCCTTCTAAATACACGCCCTTTTCCTGCGCCTGGTTGTGGAGCCACTGCTCCGGCGCGCTGCGGTTGCTCTTGTCCAGAGCCCAGCCTCGGCGAATCGCCCTCCAGGGTCTCGTTTTGTGCTTTTCGGGGGGCACAAATCCCAATAGAATCCCAATAGATTCCCAGGGCTTCCCGCTCAGCTTTGGGGATGTTCTGATGCATCCAAGCGTCAGCAGGGCGTAGCCCTGCGGCCCCGGTCGCTCTTTTCAAAGGACCTGCGGTGGACGAAAGCCAAGGCCAGTCAGCATTGGGTCAGACTGGCTTCCTGTTGGTCAGTCCGTCTTGAAGCGAGCCACACAAATCTGGCTTGCTTAAGCCCGATTAAACGGCAAGTTGAAGGCCACAAACGGCTCCTCGCTCAGAGCCCGGCAAGGCCCAGTCCTTGGCAATGCAACTGGATGTTGCGCCTGTTGGGTTGGCTTCTTTTTGGACACCTACACCGACTCGCCGCTTCCCTTCGGCAGGCATGAGTGGCTCACATCTGGCTGGACTCCTCAACCTTTTGCAAGCAGGGCCCTGAAATTTGAAATGGGTGGGTCTTGGTTTGAGGCCGCATGGAAGTTGGACGCCAAGCATCTTGTGGGTACCACTTTTTTGAGACGCGCTCATAGTCGATCATATGTGCAACGGTTGCGAGCCTGTGTCGGGTGTTTCTTGCATAGGTTCTTAGGGCAAACTGCCCTAAGGACATTCACAACCTGCCACTACTGAAAACAGCGCCAAATCCGTGACGGGTTGGGGCAGCAGCCAAAAGGTGCAACTTGCAGCCAGGCTGCGTACCATGGGATGCGCGAGTTGTGCCGAAGGTACTGCTCCTCTAAGTCCTAGGCGCAATCTGGGCGCAGCGGGCCGTGGGATGCGTCCGCTGGTGCCAACATCTGCAGCTGAGCGAGTTTGCTCGTGCCACTTATAAATTCAACTGGATGAAGCGAACATATAAAACAGCAAATCTACAGGATGACGATAACGTTGTGGAAGAAACACCCCGGACAACGTAGACTCACTCGCATTTGTAGCTCGAGGCATGCTCGAGGCACATGAAAGGCAAGCCAAAAAGAGCCTAGAGCCCTTTCAAATGTTCACTCGCGCTCATTGAATGGGCATCCCAGCCTCACTACACAGCAACACACCAAACAACACCGGCAGGCGACAAAGACAGCGGTGGCCAGTTTCCTGCATTGACGTCTCACCCTGCTGACGGCCCCGGCAAGGCGCTGCTTCTCAGTCCAGAAGGAGAAGCCAACGCCTCACAGCATCGCTGAGCGGCGTCCGGCACTGGGGAGCTCCCGAATGCGCATGTTCCACAACTCAAGACCCTCACAGGGTTCGAGACCAGCAGCGAACCGCCGCCTCCACAACTAGGCCACTGGAAGGCCCCCATGGCAGTTTGCCGCCGTTCGCGCCTGCGCTCCCAGGCTGCGGGCTATGCTCACCGGCCTGAGTGAATCGACGCTCGGGGAAAGGATTCGGCATCTTAATATTCGGCAGTCCTCAGTAGCCCTCACGCCAGCCAAGCAGCGCAATCAGCCCCCAATTTGGCCCCTTGCGCCATCCAGCCAACCAACCGAAGTTCCGTGCTGGACCGAGCCGGTGCCAGGCAAGCCATTTGACATGTGGTGTCCAATGCTCAACTTGTAGAACTGAGGGGGCAACAAGAACGTGTCCCTTGAGGATACGCTGCATAAATATGGCAAACAACTTGGCTAGGATCCTCTTTGGTCACAAGGGCTGCCAACATTTCACAATTGGGAAGTAAAATTAGTATGAGAGTTGCCGTCTTCTGAACATATTCCAGCGTCCTGGATACCAACAGGTTGCCCATCCACCTCTGGGCCATCGCACTCTCAGCAACGAGTCTTGCCCTTCTTGGTTGCTAGATGTCACGGGCTGTTCGAGGACAGGGCGCGAGCGCGGGGAACACAAGAATGAACAGACCTACATGGACTGTTGTTGTGCAGTCCATTAGCCATTAGCTTCCGGCCGAAGGCCCTGTGAGTGCGTGTTGTTGTTCTCTTGGCCGCATTGATCACCCCTCCCTAACTGTGCGATTGTGCGATAGGCTCAGGCAACACCAGGCGATTGAGTGCCCGCGCTCCTGAACGCTGGCTGCCAAAGCTTTTGGAGTTCCTGCGGGGTGGGCGATGGTTCAAGAAGCAAAGAACTCCGACCTTTGAAACTTGAATGCCTGTAAAACTCGGATAATCCAACAACGGCACCCTCCAACTCCCAAGCCGCCCATGAAGATTCGCTTCCCGCATCCAGCGCGGGGCCCGCGCCTCAGGGCGTGGCGTCTGAGATGCAAGGCCTCGTACTTGAGCATGCTCGACGCCTGCGAGGCCCGTCGCTCTGAACTCCCGAAAGCCAAGCCCTCCTCAAGCTTTACTGAGGTGAGGCGCATGAACTGACACGTTTGGCAAAGCATATGCGAGGACACCGCGCTGCTCTGACAGCGCGAGGCTCTCATTCATGCTGCCAGAGAATAATCTCGACTCGCACCAGTCTTTCTTGACAGCAGTGACGCTGCTCGATTTCATGCGACTTGCAGCCTGCAATGGCTAGCTCTGTCTCTTTTTTTTGCTTGCCAGGCTCAAGGTATGTACCAGACCAAGGTCACAAACATTAAAAACACACATGACATACACATTCTCCTGCATACAGCACCTATGATCAATGCATCCGCGTGCATCACATGAAACGCAGCTATGATTTGTGATCGCATGATGGGTAGACACCGAAGGATTCATCCGGGGGCCTTTTGCTTGGAATGGATTTCTGCGCAGCTCCCCCTCTCCCTCGGTCCCTCGGGCGGGCCGTGAGCTCAGCGAAGCCCCCCATGTCTGCTGCGCTGTTCACCTCGGGATCCAACTCGGGGCCTCAAGAACGACACACGTGACGAAGACTTCAAGCCACACAGAAACACAACACCCTCCCCTCATGGTAAAACATTGCGCTGAGATTGCATCATACATCATAAGCATCAAGCCACAATACGTACCCTCGCCCGTTTAGACCGATACGGAACTCATGTTGTGCTGCCCTGGAAAAAATACAAACGCAAGCGATGTGGCCTTTTTGCTTCCCCCTTGAAAAGAAGAGCTGCAGCAGTGTTGTTCCAAGTTTGGTGAAGATTGCTGACGGCAATGTGTAAGGTGTCAGGACCAGCAAGGATCCCCCACGAAAGGAATTAATCAAATGCGGAAAGAGGAACCTCTAGGGCGGCATAAGGATTGTGAATGGAAAGAACCAACAGGCCCACTACGACTGCAACAATAAGCGCGGCATGGGGGCGTCTTCAAAGTAGAACCTAGCCAGCGCCCACTCGGCTGCTAGAGCCAACCGAAGCCTCCAAATGCGAGCACGTGCCATGCCCCTGGCCCATCTGACTCGATCGCACCGAGCTGCCGCAAGGCCCTCAGGCGTCAAGGCCGCTGCCTTGGCGCGGGTGGGGCTGCTGGGGCCTTGGCATCGGACGAGCGCGCTTGGCTGGAGCCGGAGGCCCATTTTCTGAAGCTGGGGTGTTGCAGTCACGTTTTGTGTAGGGTCGCGACTATTTGGAAAGATGCGAAATCACTGATCCTCCTGAACATCCGGCGCAAGACATGAGGAACTGCGGGCTGCTGATGATCACTCATTGCTGTTTTGCACAAGCCAAGTAAGAGTCCGGGATCCTGGCACGTGTTGAACTGTTGCGCAACTCTGAACAGGTGCTCATCGTATTGGAGGTTGCGGAAGTATTAGCAGGGAGGCGCGCCAACCATGAAACCATAGCAAACGGCTCCCTCTCTCTCTCTCTCCCCCGCTTCATTTTTCTAAGTAGCTGATAGTTGAAATAACACGCGCCCGCACATCCACATACAGCGTGTGCGCCTCCGCCGCCCCAGCACGCTCTCGCCTCATCCCTCACCTTGCCTCACCTCACCCGTTCACTGACTCACCGTCTCTACCTCACACACCCCACCCGTGCCAGCCAGTAAGGGAGACAACAAAATGCAATGCTTGACCCAGAACAAACTGCGGGCTTTGTGGGGCAAGAACTGCCTCGCTTTGTTCCCCAACCTGCTCCAAGGCTGGGCCTAAGAGCTGGCCATTTTGAAAGGGCATCCATGTCAGGGGTGCGGGTGGGATGATTTCGACACATCCTGACGGGAAACAAAGGGAAACACACTTCCAATCCTTTACAGCCTCTCTTGTCTACATTTTGCCGCCAAGTGGGAGAGAGGCAAACCTGGTTCCCGTCCAAGTTGCTCTTTGGGCTAGGCGCGGCGTTCTCGCCGCCATCCTGCGCTGAAGCATGACCGAGTCAGTCTCCAGTTTGAGTGCCCAGGCTCTCACCATTTGTTCTAGATAGGTTGTTGCCTGACAAACCCGCCTGCCGTGAAGCAGGGAACTAACATGACCACCAGCTGCTGGCCTTCCCTTGATTGTCGCTTGTAGGCAACTGAGTTCTGCAAAGCTGCGAATCAGCGAGGCATCCCCACCCTCGCCTCGAGGGACAGCGGAGAAGGCGCGCGGCGCAAGGTGCGCTGCGCCCGCTGCGGCGTGGCGTCTGGCAGAGCATCAAGGCAAGGTGTGTCACTCACGTGGCAGCCAGACTGATGAGATACCCAGCGAGGCAGCGAGGTCATGCAATACGCCCTGCCAAATCTTGCATTGTGGCTTCTGGATCATAAAGCCTGTGGTGCCGATGGTGGGGATTGCCCTTGCCCTCCTCGTTGCAGGTACTGTTGGTATTGTTGGCGCCTTTGTTCATGTGTTTCACCTCCCACCCTTGCCTTAACCGCAATGACCCAACCGAGACTGCCCAAAACATCCATACCATCCCCAGCCTCGGCTCGGGGAGGCGCTCCTGTGGCACTTGCCAAGCGGCACCGCATCAAACTGCCCAAACCGCTGAGAAGTGACTTGTTGACATTCTGGGACCGCGTCTAAGCAGCTAAGCAAGCATAAACACCGAAAACCATTCAAAGGACAACTTGTCACAAGGTCGGCTTTGGACAAGCAAGGTGAAGCATGCTGGCCCTCGTAGGCAAGGCCATCCTCTGATCATGAATCGGGAGGAAGTGCGGCGTAGCGTCTTGTGGGTGCATTTTTGCGACACTACTGCCCCCTTTGAGTTTTTGAGAGGGCGACGTATCTAGAAGCTGCCCTTACGTCCAGTTGTCGCCTATCTCCCCTCCCACCGTCATCCCGCGTCCTTGCTGTTGACTTGGCCGCTCGGATCGGGAGACGTGGAGCCGTCATTGGGCGCCTTGGAAACGGAGGCGTGTGCTGGGTCGAGACAGCGACCTGCTTGTTCCGGTGGTCGGAAGGGCTTTGCCCAGCTTGTTTGTTTTGTGTTTCTTTCTCTGTCTCTCTCTGCCTCATGTAAGCCCGTATATCCATTTTTTGTCCATGCAAGTAAACAGTGAGTCCACATACATTTGAATAATAGAATCACAGCAAGGTATTGCAATCATGCAAGCATACCAGAACACACTTCTGCACGTCCAATGCGGGGAGCCGGGCTGCTCGCTTGAAGCCACGCCCGAATTCAGCCAGTCACCCTGGCCTGGTCGCCGTCAGCAGCAGGGCCGTCAGCTGCCCGAGCCAAAGCAGCAAGCGGGAAGCTTCGCATAGATTGTGCCATGAACGCCGATTATGCAACGGAAGGCAACGCTGGCCTACTATGTTCGACCAGTGCTGAGTTCATTTCAATTACACACATATATATATATATATATACACATCTGTATATGTGTATGTGTGTGTATGTGTGAAGCGCGGTATAAAGCGACTCATGCACATATGTATATATATATATACATACACGTTGAATGTACATTTAGTAAACCCCATATGTTTATTTCAACGCACACACACACAGAATAGCTCCACTTGGAGCCGCCCTGACAAAACGTCCGCAGGACATCAAACAATGAGGCAAATCAGTACTCATGATGGGCTTGTTTAGGCATCCTTCAGGATTTCTCTTAGGGGTCCACAGGCATCTGGTCAGAGCCAAGTTTGGCTGCTGAAGAAAGATACAGCTCACTCACAGCCAGAGAATAACCTCATGATTCTACTTTTGGAGGAGGCGGCCGAAACAGGGCCCTGCCAACATGCCGGCTCAAAGCGTGGTGCAGGCATCCGCTTCACAGGAACATTTTCACGGCAAATCTGCTGAAGCCTGCCACTGCGAATCCCTCAACACAATTCTAAGCTCTCACCATGATGGTGATACGGATGACTCGCAGCTTCCCATCCCAGCTACCATCGTCTAAGGATTGACTTTGCAGCACCCTCGCCTTCACCGCCAGGAACTCCCGGCGCGAGCGCGGGGTGGTGGCACGCGGGGTGTGGGCCTCGTCCTTCTCACCCTGGCTTGCTGGGACCCTTAATGTTGACCCAGGATTAATAAATTCGTCCCATTGTTAGGGGGGTGTTCCCCCCAAAAGTGATGAATCCCCACCAAAAGGGGACACCCTCCTATTAATCAACCAGGGGTTTATTCATCCGGGGCCAACACTACAGGGGCAAACACCCAGGATGCCTGAGAAATTAAGATGAGCCTGAATGAACTACGATTTGGGAGAAGCGGAAGTTGAAGTGAACCCTACCTGAGGACCAGACGGCTGAGACAGGAGTCAAACAAAACAAGAAGGTGGTCAAAAGTTCATGCATCGGGAAGAGCGGTACCTATGGTACCTCCCTAAATGGGAAGACCAGCTTGTGATTGCCTCTAAAATTGCCACAAGTCCGCCAATTGCCTCTAGAATTGCCACAAGTCCGCCAACAGCCTGCTCAGCTGTTGCATTTCGTCCCTCGGGCCCAGCCATTGAAGTGGCACATAGTGGCACTTTCAAAGTGAACATGGAACACAAGCTGCTGGGCTTCTGCCAAGCGCAGTCCTGCAGGCCGGCCTCCCCCTCCCCTCTGCCCTGCCCGCCTTCTCGCGGAAAAGGAACATCCAGCTCAGGCCATGGCTTCTTGAAACCGAGCGAAACCTGCAGGTTTTCACCCTACGCCCCTGTCCCAAAGATCGTTGTCCTGAAAATGGGGTTGTTCAAAAGCCAGCCTGGGTCATGTCGGTTTTGGCGGCCCGCGCAAACTTACCAAAGAATGCCATTGCCGACGTGTCTTTGGGTTTGAGTCTGTGTATGTGTGCTTGCGCGCTTGTGGACTGGTGGGGGGGGAAGCCACCAATAATTGCTGGCCTGGTTGCTTGGAAGTGTTGAATACGGTGTAGGTTGCTGCTGCTGCAATCCCTTCTCAATTTCCTGTTTGCAAAAGGCAAGCAATCTGTAAGACTCACAGTGCCTCGCGCACTTGAACCACGCGGCACTTGACGAACAGCCCACGGATTTTGCTGGCAAGGGATCAGCCCTTTGCCTGGCTGAGTTTTTTTGTTGGTTTCGGTTGTGGTTGTGTTTAAGTGGGCTTAGGGTAGTTTAAGGTAGGGTGACACCTACCTTAAACCACCCAAGTGGGCTTAAACACAACCAAGGCCGAAGCCAATTTTAACCCCCCTAAACCAGCCCTAAACCCATCCGAGACCAACCCCAAGAAGCCCCACCATAAACCAGCACTAAACCATCTACCTCAACCCCAAATTTGCTCTCAATAGGCCTGGGACCCACCCGGAGCGAAGGCTGAGCCAACCTGGAACCCACCCTAAATCCAACCTAATGCTGAGGATGTTGAAAACGATGCTGAGGATGTTCAAATAACCTACCCTAAACGGACTACCCCAAACCTACCCTAAACCTCCCTGAACCCGTCCCAAACCTCGTCCTACCGAGGCGCCAACCATTCAACCATTCAACCAACCAACCATCGAACCATCCAACCAACCAACCAACCAACCAACCAACCAACCAACCAACCAACCAACCAACCAACCAACCAACCAACCACCTGCCAGGGTTAGCCTTGTGCCAGGGCTGGGCCAAAAAAGAACAACAACACCCTTTCCCCCTTTGCTTCGACAAACAACACCCTCGTGTTGCCCTGACGGTTTGGGAATCCGCCCAAGCCTGGCTGACAAAAAAGAGTGCTTCCGAGCAGCCTCGTCATAATTATACCCAAAAACCGCAGATTGCGCAACTTGCGGGCAGCCAGTCACGTGGCGTTTCGTATGTTCGCCTGCCCCTCCCCAGCACGGGAGAAGAGGGGCCCACCTTCCCAAAGCCCAGCACAATGGCGCAGCGGCTCTGATCGCAGCGCATGGGCACCTCGAAAAAGGCGCAAGAGGTGGGCTCCCAGCCCAACTGCCACAAAGAAGGAAAGCGCTTTGAGGGACTGTCATGTGCGGGAAGAGGCAGCCACACTAAACAAGGGAAGGTGGGCTGTGGAGCCACCTGAAGAAACTGTCCTTTGGATGCAGCCTTTCAGTCCAGAGGGCTATTCAAAGGGTGATGTTTCGCTTCAACTACGCGCCTCCCGCCGCTCGTCTGCAACTTTGTGTTTTACGTTTTATCTCCCTCCCTCTCTTTCTGTCCAGCATCAGCTCATCCGCATGAGGCTTCTGGATCCAGGTTCCCACACCCACCATAAACTATCAAGAGCCGGGGGTGGGCTGCCCATGTATGGGCCCAGTGGGGTTGATCAAGCAAAACCAAACTACAATCTCTCGACCTCCTTCCACTCACTCATCACAAGTAGAGAACTAACAGCCTTTCAACCTGTGAAACATGGGGCCTCCTTTCTCGCTTCCTCCACTCGTAATGGCCAGTTCCCTGCTGCCTGACGTCCCCCATCGTTCCCCGTGCCAAAGCGCTGTGAGGCGCTGCAGCACCGCGCTCCGGTCCCGCAGGCGCGCTGGCACCTCGTGCAAGGGGCACAGCTCCACCAGCGCGCCTCGGCGCAGCGCTGGCGTGGAATCCGATCCAAGGTCCGCGAGTTCGTTTGCTGGGCCAAGGGTTGCAAGCCACAGAGAAATTGTCTCCAAGAGACAAGGTCAATGAGCAGCCAATTCTGGCTACAATTGATTGCACAAGTGTTGCGTGATGAGTGCGGAGGGCAGTGTGCATGTGATCCAACCGCCATGGCGGAAAATCAAGACTCGCCAAATCCTTTTGGGGCAGCTTGGAAAGTGGACCTACGTGAAACAAAGATTTCTCAAATGGTACCACAGGCTATGGCCTCATGAGCAGGGGTCCCTGCCTTTTGCGATGTCGCGGGAGCAGAAGACGCCACTCTCCTTGCCCTCCTGGTCTACACCTTGTCAGCGCAAAGGGCAAGATTGCTGCAAACAGGCGCAAAATCGCGCAACTGAAACCTGACGGATCGGGGGTGCTGAGGCTGTCAGTCATCATTTGGGCAGGCTAACCTTCATGTGCATCGAGAACCCCAGAGCCCAACCTGAGGCCCCCAACGATACTCCAATGGCTGGAACCCGCCGCGCACCGCTCGCACTAGCCTGCGCCCAGGTGAAAGCTTATCCGCTGCACGCCATATTGCCCATACCCATCACAAATTGAGATCCAGCACCCCAAGACTTCGGCAACAGCCACGCCCTCAAGATTGCACTCACAGAGTCCAATACAAAGACATGAGCCCAGCCGAGCGATGCCATTCCACGCACAAGAAAACCACCCTGTAAGTTGTAGCCCCTGAGAACGCAGATCAACGAGGGGTGGTTCGATGGCCTCTTGGAGCTCCGCATCAGCGCGGACTCCCGGCCCGGCCGGATGAAGCCCAGGCTGCCCAGGTAGATGTCCACCTCTGGCAGCTGGGGCCAAGTTGCATGTCATGCCTCGAAACGGCAGTCCGCCAATCTTCTGGAAGCAGAGGAAGGGGGGTTGGGGACTTGGATGCTATGAAAGCAGGCAGCTTTTGGAGCTGGAACTGGTGTCAGCATTGCAAGCTCAAACTGGCAAACAAACTGCATGGAGGGAAACGTGCAAAAGAAACCTAGTCCAGAGGGACATCATTGCATCTCCGCACACAAGAGCACACAATAGCCCACAAACAACTGCCTTCTGAATCAAAATCACATAACATAAGCCTAACTGTTAATATTTGCCTAGCAAGACATGCCCAGCACATCCCAGCACGACAAAGGCATGTGCACTGGCACCCGGGTTTCGGGTGCGAGCGGTCCCACCTCGGAGACCGTCCAAAAGACCGCGTCCCGAGGAAGCTGCACTTCCTGAGGCTCGCTTCGTTTGAGCATGGGCCAGGGGAGAGGTTGCGGAGGAATCGTCCGGCGGGGTCCTGGGAAAGAACTCCCAGGGTGACATGCAGTTTTAGCCAAAATCCCAAGACTTGAGCACGCCATGGACCTGATATGACTTGATCAAACACCCCGTTCCACAAGAATCACCCAGCTGCAAATCGATCCAAGTGAGGCTTGGCACTCGGAACCAGGAAGAATCCAAAACCATGGTGGAAGCAAACCAGGAGCCCGCGACCTCTCCCAAAACTCATGCGCAATTCTGCACGGTTGCTTTCCAAATAGCAAGCGGAAACTGGGCCTACTTTCTCGGTCCTCGAGTGGGCCGCCCAAAACTTGCCGATTTTCTTTGGGGGGAGTGCCATGCTGGAAGTCCCACTGCAACACTCACCTGTGCTCTCTTCACTGGGCGGCCGTCATGAAAGCACTTGTGTGTCAGAATCGTGTCCATCAATCGTTCCCGGCACGCCGAGTCTCGCTGTGGCGGTACGCCAGCATTCGATCCTGGCAACGAGCAAAAAAGTTGAAGGGGCGCGCAAAGTATGGAAGCTTGCTGCACAATATAGATACACACATATATTTGCATGTCTATGTCCTGCTGCGGACGCCCACCCGTCCACTGGACACCACATGCGCCCACACACACACAGATTTTCCTCGTGGCTCAAGAAGCAGGCATTTTGCCTGCCACTCTTCTCGTGGTCTTAGGCCTTGAAGCTATGGTTTCACAAGTCAGCTTGTTTGACTAGAACATCTTCAGTGATGCTATGGCGTCTGACTAAATTCCTTCACTTGCGCTCCTGAAAGCTCAAGGCCAAGCACAAGCACCGTGCACCTGCATGAAGGCACGCCTTTGGCGATCGCTCAAGCCTAAAGGTTTGAACCTGGTAACAGCTACTGGAAACCAAGCATCAAACCGCGTTGAGCTAGTCAGGCAGGCTGGGGAGGTT
>CAUJNA010000913.1:70284-127784 GCA_963377175.1 Effrenium voratum | reverse complement strand
AGCCGGTAGTTCACCGTGGACACCATGAAGCCTGCCATTCCAGGGTGGGATCAGCGAAGGCTCCACAACGTGCAGGCCACTGCCAGGAGAAAGACATAAATCAACAGCTAACATCCCCCACCGGAACCCATCCCTGTCACTCCGAGGTCCCTGTCAAATGCCATCCGCCCTCCCAACCGCCTGGAGCCTAAGGCCGCCACTCACTGAGGTCAGCCGCTCGAAGTTCTGGGGCTCCATCAGCATGGTAGGCCGCTCCTTGTGGCCTCGGCCAAGCACGAAATCCAGCGCTGCGTGAGCCACACGCATGGCATGGCACGCACATTGGCGTTGAGCTTCCACCCTCAGGTTGACAACATCCGTAAGATTCGCGACTTTTGCCGGAGATCGGCAGTGTCCAAATATTCCATTGTCACCCCTTGAACTGGCGGGCTTGTAGGCGGAAACGTGAATTTGAGGACTAAAGCGCATGCATGCAAAACACAGACATGCTTCCGGAATTTTTCACCCATGCTCTTGCCAAACATTGTTGCCAGTTGGCCACGTGGATCACACAGACTGTGGGGCCACAATTGTTTGCCTCAAGTGGAAATGAAAGCCGAAGTTGACAAAACACATTTAGCCCCCTTGCTCAAGGCAAAGAAAGCCTACCGTTGGAACGCACCCCGCAGCTTGCACACAAAAAGGAAATTGCCGGACGATCTTCAACAAGCCAAGGTGCAGTCACGAATCCGGGTGAAGAACTTGAGTGTGCGCATGACGGTTTGGTCTATGAGGCTTTGAAGCCTACCGCACATCTCCACAAAGGACCTGCGTTCACGCCAAGGCAAAGATTGATGCTGGCGTCAGCCCATTCATTCTGCTCGGTTCCCAACAAGGCGTTGGATTCATGTGTCAACAAGTTTGATCAAAGGAGCTGTCCAAGTTTGGTACCTCTCCCTCACTCCCATCTCCTGGCTGAGTTTGGTATAGGACTGCTAGATTCTGTCGGATTCATCCTAGGTTCCCACTCGCCCACCTGACTCATTTCTCCACAAGGGACCTGCACGGATGGCCTCGCTTTACCCTCTCGGAGCTTTCCAACACAAACATCCCGCGGGCCGTGGGCCTGTCGCAGTCCTCCATATCTTCCATCACCAGGCGATTGCTGGCGCGCCGGACCACCGCCTTGGCCCACTTGGGCGACAGCACGTCCTCCTGGGCCCGGAGCGTGTGACTCGCGGCACTAAGAGGCACAGTACGCACAACCCCTGGTTGTCCATTCGGAAAGAAATGCGAAGCCCAAAAGAAGGCGCCCAACAATTGTGTGCCATGTAGGTGCTGCCATGCCTTGCATGGGGAACTGCAGAAAAAGATATCCTCAAGCCTGTCCCGTTTCTCGGATGACCCTGACGGCCCCATCTTTCTACCGCTTGCCATTACCCTGAAAATCACTCCAAACTTAGTTGACCGACCCTGCAAACAGCCCAATTCATGGGCGCCGTCCTGGGCATCCTGACTGAGGTCAATGGTCCACCGACGCCTAGGGAAGCTCGGCTCGGCAGGGCGCTGCAGCAGGGTGGCGGCAGAGCAAGTAGTCCTGAGGTTGCAGGCAAGAACTTGCTTTCTCGGACTTGAGAGGTGGCATGTATGACCAGCTCACACCCTCGTGTGGCACATGAATGCCCTCATGTCAGAGATGTTGTTCACATTCTGAACTACACACTTGCTCTCGCAAGCACGACAAAATGGAACAAAGTACGCATACTATCTATCTCAGTCATGTGCACTTTCTGACAAGTTCAGCCCTGGGAGGAATGAGACATCCCTGCAAGCCATGCAAGATCAAGCAACGCGTCTACATGCTTCTGCTTATGCTCCTTGTGCGCCATTGGTCTTGCAAAAACTGCGTCCCCCCGTCGACCACGAGTCAACCCGAGGCGAGCGACAGCGGCGAAACCGGCAGCGAGGTGTGGCTCTGGGGCCGCGCCAAGCGCTTGGAGCTCTTGTGGGTGACCGCCTCTTCGTGGGCGCGCTCCCGGCTTTTCACGCCGTCCAGGATCAGATCAGCCTGGCCAAAGCCGAAGGCACACCGACTGGAAAAACACGCCAGAGGTTGCTGCGAATGCCGGCTGAAGGACTTTCTTTGGGTTCTCTGCCTCGGCAGTAGGAAAGACGTGTAAAAAAACACTTCGACCAAGGCAAGCAATGGCAAGCAGGATGGTCAATGTCAAGAGTGTGGGAGACATGGTGTCAGCAAAAAAGCGGTAATAGCTGTGTGAGCGTGATGATGATGCTATTGTTGGCAAATGCTGGTGCTTGTCTGTTGGTGCTTGTGTGTGTTTTGGGGGTTGTTTGTTGGTTTGTTTTTGTGTTTTTTGTTTGTGAGCTGGTTTTGCTTTGCCGTTTGTGTCTGTCTTTGTTTGTTGGCTGGTTGGTTCGTTGGGGTTGCTATTGGGTAATTGTGTTTCTTATTGATTATATGTTTTTCTTCAGGGTGTTTTGTTGTGTGTTTTGACTTGTAGTGGTTGGTGTGTGTGTGTGTGTGCGCGCGCATGCGTGTGTGTTTGTTTGCTGTTGTGGCATTGTTTGTGCTCGTGCTCCTTTGTTTGTGTGTCCGGGGCTGGGCCTGTGGGCGTGTGGAGTGCACGCATGAGCGTATGGAGTGGGCGTGGGGTGGGGCCGTGTGGGCACGCATGAGGGCATGTGGGGCCAGCACTCTCACTTAGTGTTTTGGTCCCCTCCTCATGCTCTGAATGAAGGCAATGTGACAAGGGGCGCAGTTTTCTGTTGCAAACCGCGACTGTCAATGCGGCGCCCTTTCCTTCTCCAGCTCATGCGTGGTGACCTTGCGCCGAAGCAAAGTCACGCCAGCTCCCTCTGGTGGGGCGCGGGACATCGTCTTGAGCCGATTTTACAGCTCATGCACCCACATGGAGCCAGTGCGCCACCTCCAGGCTTCGAGGCTGTCAAAAGATTACCCGTTGATGGATTACCAGCCGTATGAACAAGTCACCTGGATACTCTGAATCCACCGAGTGTGGACCTCCTGACCCTATTTGCATGTCTGCTCTCCTGATCTCTCCAAGAAATACATATTGGCAAACAAACACTGCTACAAGATGCAGCATACTACGCCGCTATTCTTACAGTCGTCTTGGTTCCCAACGACTTCGGATTGGCTGCGGTGAACGAACCAGCATTGCATCGTCAACCGAAGCTCCCAGCCAACTCTCCCACAGCCCACGGTCCCCCACGCCAACGAGGACAGCCCCACCAGAAGCGGCAGAGGCTGCAAGAGCACGGGGAAGCTGGCCAGCGGGCTGGGCCGC
The DNA here is from genome assembly GCA_963377175.1 of Effrenium voratum. Taxonomy (NCBI): domain Eukaryota; class Dinophyceae; order Suessiales; family Symbiodiniaceae; genus Effrenium; species Effrenium voratum. Next base: position 124,476 of record CAUJNA010000913.1, on the reverse strand, counting down.
GGATTTATCAACCCAGGCAGGTGGGACTCGGACCCCAAAAGTTGGACCCCGGCAATAATCAGAAGGAATTTGGAGAAAACAAAAGCTGTGATGGGATGAGTCTCTATGTCTACAGCATACTACAGGTGCATGGGCCTTCTGTGTTGCATTTCTCTTTCATTGACAGCTTGCAAAGGAAAAGGCATATTCGGTCAACAAATAAGATATAAGTATGAAAGGAAAAGGAATTGAATATCTTCTAACCATTAAACATGCTGACAAAACATTGCTGCCTTGTTATCCAGAAGTATGTTTATATCATGTTTGATTTATCTATATTTGTTTCTTCCAATTGTGTCTCTCGGAGCGTGTTGACATTACCCTTCCAACAGGGGAAAAACAAATCTTTGACGCTGCAAAGCGCTGCCCACTGCTAATCACCAACAGCCCCCAGGGTGATGCTTCCTTTGACCTCCAGTTCGCCCAGGCTTTCAAACGTCTTAAACTCGGACCAGTGAAATCTCCCTTCTTTGCTGGAATCCTGCACGCCACAACTGCTTGAGTCTCAAACACAAGTTAAACAAGCCGGCTTTGCCCCTTCTGCTGTCCATCCCACATCATGTAGGCCTCATAGGGCGCTGAACCATTCGTCCGCTCAAACTGTTTGTGGCTCAGGGGGTCCTCCCTAAATTGGTTTCTATTGTCCATCTGCCAGCTGAATTTCTGGCAACACGTCAGGATCAAAACTTTCCCATCGCCTCACTGGCCTTCTTGCCAAGGGAGCTGAGCCTGCAAAGGACGCACAATTCAAGGTGGCTCGTGCTCCAACTCGGACGCACAGCTCGACAAACTGCCGTTGCGCAGCATAATCAGTGGATCAGCGACAATTACTGTTTCAAGCACACGCGCACACCGAGTACAAGTAGTTACTTGTCTCGTTTGATGTCATCAGCCAACCGCTGATTGCTTTGTGTACACAGCACACCTTTTCCTCAATGTGGCGCATTGTCAAAGCAAACACCTAGCCTCCTTGGTTTGTGCGTGGGGTTGCTTCCCGCCCAGCAAACATAAGCCGGGAACAATGAATTGCTATAAGTGGGCCAGCTCCACCGAAGGACTATGCCAGAGAAGTGACGAAAATAATCTTATTTACGAAACACACTTGAGCAGCACACCTGGCCAGCTGTGCTCGCGAGCGGGCCGGGTCGGTGGCACACCTGTATGCCAGGTGAATCCGTCATAACCCATCCATACTCAGCAAGGCGTTGACTTGAAGCTGCACATCTTGCTCGGTCCAAGGCTGGCAGGCCCTGCTGGACAAAGCGCCCTCCTCATGAAGCAACAGTGTTGCACGAATTCGGTTCTTTGCATCCTGTGCGAATTCCGGAGGTTGCTTGGCCCAGCCGGCCGGCAGGATCAGCACACGCTTCGCCGGGGCGAGGCCAGCTTGGTCTCCTACGGCCGCGGGCCAGCCGAGGGCTGCGCGGCTCGCTGTAGCCTGGGCCAGGCCACAAGACGCCGCCAGCGAGGGCCATGGAACAGTTGAGGGGAAACAAGTCATCTTCACCAAAAATATGTGGCCTTAACAAGCCTCGATCATGCATGGCGGGCTGCCCATCTCAACCCCAGGACAGGCTGCCGTGGGTTCTCTTGTCGGTCGTGCTGCTCCGTGTCAGTCACCCGCAGGGATGGCTCCCAATACCTTGCCGATTCTGGAGGATTGACCCTCTCAGACGATCCCCGTCAAGAACCCAAACCGCTCACATTGACACAAAAACAAACAAATAGACATTGAGATGCTTATGGGTCACATCAAGTCACCCAGGATCATCAACATGAACAACGAAACTGGCCATGTATCAGCCATAAACGCGACAAAAGCCAACAGAACAAATTTGGCTGGCCCTAGGCTGCCCCACTCTGGGCTGGAAGAAGCGGGGCTCGACGGCCCACCAGTCCTTGGGCACCCCCTCCTGGCCGGACCCGGGGCGGAACAGGACCCATCAGGCCGCAACATACGGGGAGCATCGGGGAGCTACATAGCTGAAAGGGAAAAAATAACTACCAATGACAGGCAAAAGGCATGATCTAAAATCCCGTTTGGAACTTGAAATCAACAACTTAGAATGACTTTTCACGGAGACGTCAAAGCTGAGGGTGGGAACAGCGGCCCCTTGCAGAAACCTTGCAAGGAATGCCAATTCACTGACACGACGTAACGTACGAATGCCAGCGTCCTTCTCAAATAAGACGTCGTCATTCTTGTGCTGCAGCCAGTCCTATGCGAAGCTGGTGGGCTCCCCGCAAGCTGTTTGCACTCTCTGTTTGGAACCTATGATTGCCAGCGCGTACGTTCAACACCAATGCTATCCAAAAATGGATGCTTGGTTTAAAATACTTTTCAACCAATGGCACCGCCTCAGCGTTGAAATCTTAGCCCCTCAGCAGGCGGTGCATCAGTTTCATCACATTGATATTCCTCTTAGAGGTCTGGACTCATCCATCAAAACCTTATGCTCCGAGTCGCGCAGGGGCTGCCTACCCCCCTTTACCCCAGCGAGCCTGCACTTGCCGCATCTCGCTGGGATAGTCCGCAGTGCGTGGAGGGTGGTGGCACTGCACGGCGTCAATGACCTTGGAGCAGGCTGCCGAGGCGTGGTGGGACCTCGCACTTCTGGGCCGCGCAAAGAAAACAAAGGAGCTACCGACTATGTTTCGTCTACATGCCTGGCTCGTCCTGCCTCTTGTCTTGCCTAGCAGGTTGATTTCCTGACATTGTCAATGTCGCCAATTTTGATCAAGCAGTGCAGTGCAATCGAGAGTTGTTGCCGGGCGTGAGTGTGCCATGCAGCCTTCCAGTGCAGAACAAAGTGATGAAAACTCCTTTCGACCTTTTCAACACCAATGGCCATAACGGCTTGCTGCAAGCCTCATGGAGAAACCTCCACCAACACCCCCCTGAATACCAATAGCCACTCAGGGTCAAGGTCATGCATGCAGCCACGTGGCTGCGACCACGTCATTTCCTCCACCAGCCGCTGGATGAAAACAGAAGTCAATGAAGCAACCTGCCAAAAGGCGGCATGCATTGTCGTCAAAACAGTCTCTTGCGATTTGCCGCTAGCCCTTCTACAACTTTCAGGACAAGTGCAGGGCGATAAATCTGCTGTGGCGCCTCGCGCGGTCACCACGCAAGCTTCCCCCAAAAGCGCGTTTGAACTCTTTGGGCTTTCCTTGAAATGATGAAATCAAATAGATCATGCTTGCCGACTACACATGTAAGACGTAGGACGAAAGCATCACCCTACGCGCGCCTGTCCGCACCGCCCGCAGGCAGGGCTGGAAGCGGGGATCCAGTAGCATAGCGCTCTTCAGCACCGGCGCCGTACCTGGAGAGAAAAGCGAGGGTCGCGACTGGCTCACCACAATGCATGCAATGCATTGCTGGCGGTTTTGGGCACCACTTCGAAGAACACAAGTGCGTGATATGCTTTTATGTACTGATGAGACCATTTTAAGCTTGGCTTGGAGGCCATACCGGACCACCATTGTTGGGGTCCCCCGTGCCCATAGGCGGTCCCAGCGCTGCCCCCTGCCCGAGCTCAGGCGTGCATTCCACAAAGTTGGTGTACCGCAGCTTAAAGCCTTAGCTGCGGAAACCAATGAGTCTGCAGGCGCGGGAGCTATTGATCAAACCACTTGAAGCCAAATTGTGCGCATCGAATGCGTTGCCATGTCCAAGCAGTTTGTTATATCTTTACATCTATATATATATATGTACAAACACGTATGTGTGTGCCGACGTCTTCGTGACTTCAGAATATACTATCATAGGGCTTTGTAAGTCAGCAAAAACCTTAGCAAACTGCGCACCACAATCACTGCAGCTGTGCAGCGTGGATCGTGACCATCGAAGAAGCGCCACACACCATCACTGCCCTGAAGTGGAGTATTGGTCACATTTTACTCGGCAACATGCATATCATACTTCAACCCAAGTTCCAACCTGCGAACCGCGCTGTTCCCATGAGTAGCCGCTGCCAAAATGCAGGTAATGACACCCATTCCGATGCTTGATTTCTATTTGCGAGCCTAAAGGCACTGAAGGCCTGCAATGGACTGTGACTTGGCGCCTTGTCGAAGGACGGGCAGGCAAAGGCAATCTGCTCGTGCTCGCGCCTCGGGTCCCCGTTTCGCAGCTCAACTCCAGCTTTGAGATTTGCTTGCTCTGCTCACTGCATTGCGAGGGTCGAGTCGGACCTCCTCAATAGCCCCACTAAGTGCCACCGAAGAGCAGAATGTTGAACATGCGCGAGATCTCCCCCGTGGGCAAGCGCACATCGTCGTCCACTACCCAAATGTAGTCCTAGGTGTTGGACGAGGCTCAACAAGTTGCCAACAGGTAAATGGCCAGAGTTCCAAAAAGCAAATTAACAAACTGACAATGTGCACCATGCCAATCCACAAGCCTCAGCTGCAGGTGGGGCGCATAGCGCGCCGCCACTGCTGCAGCACCACCCTGCAGCTCCATCCAGTACCGGAAGTTTGGCCACTTCCTGACGCGAAAAGCGGCAAATCGCACGAGGGGGAGTTGCAAATTCTATGGAATCTAGGGAAGCTGCAGGTCAGGACAACAACTTGATTGTAAGTATGGCGCCTCCCTGATTACCAAGTCCTCACGTCTCAAATGCCTTTCTGCAGGGCCCAGTGTGCCACATTGGATGGGGGTTGATGGGGTTGTTGGATGAGCCTGCGAGTCAGCCTGCTGGCCAGCAACGGCTGGATGTGTCATGTGTTGCCATTTCCCATGCACAAGCTGTGCAGCCAGGACTCATTCCCTCATGCTGAACCACTTGTAGGCCTGCCACAAGGCAACCACCGGGGCCACTAGGGGATTGGACCAGTAATTGGAAATGTCCAACTCAGCCTAGGTAAGTTGAGCCACCAGTGGCAAAAAGTTTTGGCAGGACAGATCATTACGCCTGTGCTTGTTGTTCCTGGCAAGTGTTGCAGTCAGTCGGCGCTTGTGCCCGCCTTTGACCTCCTCGCTAAGATCTTGTAGGGACTGAAAAACTGCGGAGCTTGGCTCCTTGTAGAACCTTGAGAGGCACGGTTTCACACTGTCGCTCAGGCAATGATTTGCCTTGATGCACACCAACTGCGGTATCCCTGTAATTACCTCCCTCTCTCTCTCCGTCCTCCCGTGGCCGAAGCTACAAGATGCAAGAACACCAACTCTCTTATTTCTCATTTGGGCTGCCCTGGGCGCTCTTTATGCTGGGCCCCGCATGTCCACTGCTTGACCCAAGGTCGCGGCACCAGGGCTACGTCGAAGTCCATGGTTCCAGAGCTCAGCCTCAAGCGGGCCAGAAACACGCCACTCGTCTGGGGCATTGGGTGCGGCAAAGCGGCCAGCTCTGCACCACCGGAAGGCACTGGTTGCCGACCTCATCGCTTCAGAAGAAAACATGAGAGGTGGTCGGATTCAGTCGGCCGCAATGAAGTGGACCCTTCTTGACCCTTCACCCAAAACCCCCCCCCCACACCCAACAAATCCATCGCCCAAGGGCCAAGCAGAGGAGAAGACCAAGCCGCGCGGCTTGGCTGAAGGCGAAGCCTCACTGCAAGTGGTGGCCACCATGGCCATGATAATTTTAAACTAAGGATGTTTCACAAGTAGCCTAACTGTTCGAAAATTTACTAATCACATCAGGTCATCCGGCGGTAGAAATCCCCGCATTGACTGGCATGCTAGCCTTGGTCAGCAAATCAAGCGGAGACCTTTTCCCCGCCACTCAAACGGCATACTAGTTCCATTACATGGCGCTGGTAGGAACGCGGTTGGGTGCTTGCTGTCGCAGGACCGGCTCGCAATGTCAACAGCAGCAGTGAACCAAGCAGCGGGCACCAACCAACTTCTGCTGCGGGCACCGCTCAAAGCCCGCAGCCAAACTAGCTGCTGCCCACAAGCTGCTCCGCGTGCAGGACACAAACAGCGCCCCCTTGTGGTGCATCAACATATGTGATGATGTCATAAACCCGGGTCTCCAGGAACAGTTGCAATTGGTGGTGCGCATGGCGCCAGCACGTCCATGGCCACGTTGGTCTCAACTGTTCGGCGCGGTCTTCCAGCGAAATCCGCAGACCATTTTGGCTACGAACGTGAGATGATTTGTCGCAAGCAGCCAATCAGGTTTGCCAAATCATTCCCGCCCCGCAGCTCCATCATTGTCTGGTGACTAGGCCAAAGCTGAAGCACTGGCGCGCCATCCTCAACACGCACCAGTATCCAGCCCTTGGCATCGCTCACAATGCCCAGCGGCCGCTTTCCGGCAGTATGGAATCCCTGAAGCAGAGCACAGGTCTGTGCCAAAGCATTGGTAAGCAATGTAGCCCTGCTGTCCCGCGCCTCTGCAACACCGCCTGTCCTCACGCACCGCTTGGCCTCGACCACGGCGACTAAATCGTCGCCTGACCAAAGCGTGTAATCCGCCTTTCCGGAAATTGCAGCCGAGGCCGGCAACGGCGTCTCCAGGGACAGTTTGAGCCTTTCCTTGCGGCAAAGGTGTACCAGCAGCACGTCCAGCACCATGCGAACCTCCGCCTCATTCCCTTCAAAGCCCTCCAGGGACCAGCCATTGCGCCCAAGCGCTTCGCTAGCCTGGAAGATGCTCAGTCGCCGCCGAACGTCGCAAATCAGTTGCGTCGCGCTGTGCCGCACAGCGGCTTGAAGCGCACCGTCATTATTGGCCCTGACGCTGCTGAAGAGCTGCTGCAGGTCTGACACCTTGATCGCGCGGGCGCCTGGGGCTTCATCTGATGCGTCGCTTGACGGCCAGAGACTGAGAGCGATGAACTGGTCAGGGCAGAAGCGGCAGTCGCTGGCATGCGTGGTTTCCTTGTCCCTTGCCACCTTGACACTCACAGGGCGTGCTTGCAGCTGCAGATTTCCTGCAATCTTGCGCGCATGACTGCAAGGAGCGCAACACAATGCAAAACACGAAGGCAGTCAGTCGGGAATGAATCCAACCTGCAGTTTTGTTCTGTTGGCATGCTGCTCATTTGTTGCCATACGGGTGCGTAGCATCGTGAAAAACGAAGCTGGTCATGTGAGATTTGACCACCCGCGCCTTGATGTATGGCTGGCTCCGCTGCCAGAGCGGACAATACGCCCTGTGCATCACCAGGAAGCGCATCCTCAGAACAGCTTTCCGAGCTTTCTGTGCTGAGCACAGACACGGCTTCTTCCTCAGCGCCAGGCCACTGCTTTTGGGAGCGCCCGAAACCGTAAACCATGAAAATGAAGTGGGATATGTCGGGGATGATATGGAAAGCATCCGCGTTGAACCCCGATTGGCCTTTCAAACTCGTGACTGCAGCTAAGGTACTAACATTACCGGCAGCCCCTGCTGCGCTGCGAGAACCTCAGGATAGTCACTGGGATGGAAATTGGTGCGCCCACCAGCCGCCAACGAAGCTCTGTCATAGGCTCGCGCTGCCTGAAGCTCTGAGTGGAAAGTGCCCAGCCATTTGTGGCGGCGCATAGTGTAAAAGCGCTCTGTCTTTGTCTTCGCCTTGTAGACCCCAAGGAAAACCGAAGTCTTGTCTTTGCAGTTCTCGCTGGACCACGTTGCCAAAGTGAAGTAGTCGGCGCGCTTAGGGAAGTTCAGTGATGCCAGCAGCCGTCCGCGCGATTGGCAAGTTTTTCGCAAGGCTTGATCATAGGCATGTGCTGCTTCCAGCTCTGTATTGAAATATCCAATATGCGAAATCGATCCTCTAATGCGAAGTCGAGCTGTCCATCGCTCACCCGACCTACCAACGCCCGAAAACATACTGTGGCTCTTTGATTTGGGCTTGGCAGCCAACCGATTGGTGGCAATTAGCAAGTCGCTCGGGGCAGGCATGCGATCTGGAAAGTTTCGGCTGCTATTGGAACCTTCCACAATGAAGATGGCCGCATCAAAGATGGCGGCAGCAGCTGTCTCGCACTCGAAAAGTCCCAAGTGGTGGCGGGCTTTAGGCAGCTTTGGATGCACAACAGCGCTTTGCCACTTTCCAGATGCAGCATGCCAATGTACCCCGCGAAAATTGGACTGTGGCCGGCAACCCTTTCTGCTGCCATGGCAGCTGCTTGTTGTATTTGATGAAGCGCATCGACGGACAAAGTCCACTGCCCCATACTTCCAAATTGTGGCTCCTTTCCCAAGATACATCATAGCTGCCTGCTTCACATTCCCGTGGCATCGACCCACTTCATTTTGAGCCAGCGCGGGCACAAGCCGGGCCAATGTTAATGTGGGTCACTGATTGATACAGGCCCCACAAATTTTGGCGGGCTCAATATTTGGGGGTCAAATGGCCTTGATCAAGTTTAGTACTGTCTTCGTATTGGTGAGTATTGGCTTTGTCTTGCTTTAGTACTGGCTTAGCATTGATGAGTATGGGTGTAGTCTGGCTTTGCTGCCTTCGTAGTGGCTTCTTGTTTGTATTCGTTTGGCATTGGCTTAGCATTGCTTCATGCTGCCATAGTACTGGCATGTACTGGCAGAGCATTTTTGAGTGTAGGGCGTAGTCACGCACTCTCCCTTGAAAACTTGTTGCCGGAGACGTTTATGTAGTAAAGGGGGTGTAAGGAAATCAGTGGTTTCGGAGATGAGTGTTGTTTGCAGAGATGCTCTGGCATTCTTAGTGCTCAGAAGCAAGAATTGCTGGACAAGAATGGAAGAGAGGGGCGGCTGCGGTGGCGGCGGCGGTGGTGGTTGTGGCTGCGCCGTCGGGTGTGGCTGGGGCTCGGCGAAGACCAGGGCTGTCGAAGCGTTGGAGTATAGCCGCATCCTGTTTTTTTTCCAAGCAAGAAAACAACCGTTAAGTTAAGTATCCTTCTCATTTCTTTGGGTCGGGAGTATTGTTGGGAAAATATGTCGCAAACGCCTCCTCGGACTAAACCCCGTCTGAAGACTACACGCAGCTCCTCATGACCTGGGCTGGCCAAGCAGCCCCAGGCGCCGCCAAGGCGGTGCCCGCCACCAGCTCCATGCCCAGGCCCTCGCCCCAGAAGCGCCAGGCGCCTGCGAGAAGCGACCCAACCCGAGGCGCTACCGGCGCTACCGGCGCTACCGGCCGGCTCCGGAAAAAAGACATGAGGCGACGTCAATGAGGCGGAGCGCCAGTTCTTCCCTCTAGGTTTTTGGAGTCACGTGACCTAACTTTGCCGAAAATGTGATGATCAGCATGCATGGGGAGTTCTACGGCGCATGGCAAATCATAATTAGAAACTGCGCCCCGACCTGCACTAAAGAAGCAGCTCATTCAGCTTGTATCCTCTCATCTTGTTCATCGTTGGGTCCAACATAGCCAGACTTATGCTTCTGGGACGCCTGGAAGCAGTTCGACATGATGTTCAATAACAGCGGCGAGCCGCCAGAATGCAAAGCGCTTTCCTTTGCAGTCGCCAACTCGCCGAGTCAACGGGCTTGCCTTCTGCACGAAGCTCAGTGACCCCGGCGCTCCAAGTTAGCCGCAATATGTCCTGCGGCGAGGAACATGACTCTAATCACCGGGTGCAACCGCACCAAAACAGGATAGAGATCGCAACTCCGAACCATTCATTTCCAGACAGTGTGTCTTGTTGAAGACCTGTGGGCCCATTTCGCTTTGACCCGACCTACGAGCCTAAGCAATGTGTGGCAAGGCCCGTCAGCTCGGCCCTGCCATGCTGTTGAACATTGCTAAGTCCATGGCAAAACTGTTTTGGCGAGGTGCGATTCAAACACATGACGGCCAGGGAGGAAACAAACAGCTGTTGTTTTCTGGTGGGGGTGAAGGCGATGGGCCATGCCCACTGCAGTTGCTTTTGCTGCGAAATTTGCCAAGCTCGGGAACAAGCTGTAGACCGACATGGCCCCTCCAGGACAGCTAAGCTATGCCTTGCTTTCTGATTGAAGATGGGTATGGCAATGTAGACTGCTCCAATTCGCCCCTTGCTCTCCAACTCAATGGAAAGAAGGCAGCCCTCAGCCGCACCCAACGCATTACCCCTCGCGGCATTTTTTGCTCACGGCGCAGCTATCTCGGCCGCCGGCTGCGAAGCCATCTTGGCTCGGAAAGCCATGAGGGTCCGCCACTTCTCCTGGCAGCTTTTTCGAAAGGCTGATGCTGAAGGAGATTAGCTCTTGCTCAAGGCTTGGTGGCTCCATTTGGGTCATCCCAATCAACTCCACCGCCTCGTCATCTGGGTACTGCTCCACCAGGTCCTCATCCACGCGCAGCCACTCGCCTCCCCACAGCAGCAAGTGACCACTGAATATGCATGGCTCGAAGCTCCAAAATCATGCACTGCAACCTTAAAGAATAGGCCCAAACAAACACAGGGCAAGAGCCTCGGACCACCAAAGTCCTCAGCGTGTCCACAGCGAACATGTGGCCAAACTACCCATTACCCATTCCACAACCTGCACAAAGTGTCTTTTGCATTGAGGCTTCCAACCATACTTCCTGATACTTGAGGGCTCAAGACAAGGTTATTATTATGTTTGTGAAGCCTCAGAACTGGTGCACTACTTGGGGGCACCATGAGACACCGACGCACCAAAGCAGCCTGTCTCGAGGCGCACCATGCGAGGGCCCTCGCCGAGCGGCTCCGCACGGCTGCGCCCAAGCAGCGCCTTGCGAAGCTTCACACATCGCAAAAAGTGAGCTGATCTGCAGTTCTCATGGCGGTCATGTTCTCCTTCCTCACCTGCAAAAGATACGGTTCAACAAATACCAATGTGGGGCAGCCACACCAGTCACCGGGCCAATGCCCTTCTCTCCTCCCCGCGCCTCCGTCTTCCCCCCAAGGCGGCCCAACACGCCCTTGGCGCGGCGCCGCTCATCGGCTTGCTTCGTCTCGCGCAGGCTTTCCTTGGAACACGGGACGGCAAAGTGCAAGGACAACATGCCTTGCCTGTAGCAAACTACGTAGTCGTGCAGTTGTAGCACGTACTTATCCACGAGTAGTGCTTTGGAAAGGCGGGGCCTGCAATCCAGCTGCCAGCCAAGCCTCCAGCAGCAAGGAGAAAGATGGCCGCTCAGCCAAGTCCCATCGCATGCATTGATCCGCCACCTGCAGGGGGGAAACGCCTCTGAGTGGACAAGGCACGCCAAGTCTTGACCAATATCGGGGTGAAACTTGGAGGTCTGAAACGCTTGAAGGCAAGGATCTTCAAGCATGAGCTCCATGCCGTTGGCTTTAGTTCGATCACGAACCAAGCAAGAGACTACCAGAAGTTCAGGCTGATTACCTTGCCTCCCCTTTTTCCTTTGCCAAACCCCTTCAAAGGCGCCGCTGCACTGCGTTCCAAGTACCCTTCCAACCCCCTTCCCAAGAGCAAAGCTCCGTGTCTCAGCACCCACCAGCATGCCGACGCCTCTTGCAGGAAGACGCGACCCGCCGACGCCGAGGGCGCAGCGGAGGTGCGCAGCTGGTGCCGGCCGTAGCCCACTGCTGCCACGATCCTTGGAAGGGGATCAGACTGCTGGGCCCCCCAAGTAAACAGTTCCAAGGGTTTCAAAACTACTTATTTTTCTTTCTTTTTTTTTGGGGGGGGGGCGGGTCTTCAATTTAGACGGCATTCCCTCAATTTGGAGGGTGATGGAGAGGCCCGGTTCGTAGCGCGTCGGGCGTATCATGACCAGTGCCCCTCGAACTGGAGAATTTTACAACAACACCGGCCTGTTTCAAACAACATGCTTGGATGCCGCCTGTCAGCAATTAGAACAACCGGAAGCATTAACAGCTGTACAAACTACTGCAGAATACAGGACATACACGTCTGCGAAGCCACTTGGCTTAGTGCACTGCCAATTCGACAAGCATATTCGCATCATGTTGATCTGAGTTGTTGTGAACGCCCACCTACATTCAGTCGTTGCCTTCTTAAACGAGCATGGATTGAACAAATGTCAAGCGTTGCAAGGTTTGCTCCGATGAGTGGGCTACCTGGCAACCCCCCCCCCCTGCCAGACATGGGCCACCTCAACCCAGGCGCTGCGCGATGCTGAACTCGCCGTATGGCACGGCCCTAAAGAGCATCTCCCACAGGACCCGGCCAAACCTCGGCAAACCCTGGCGAATGGCCTGGGGCCCAACCCGCTCTCACAAACCCCTCTTGACATGATTCCCCGCAGATCCGGCTCAAAACAAGACCTGATCTACCTCAGTACGTGGCAACAGGCTGAATTACCGCATGCTCGATAATGGAAACCCCTCCCTGCCCCAAGGAAACTGCTCCCTCTGCCAAAGGAAAACCGCAAAAGAAACCCACAAAAAGGGAGAGAAAGAAGGCACGCAGTTTGATTGAACAAAAGAAGCCCTCCGGCCCACCTTCATCCGAGGCTCGAGTGCACCTCCGACGCTTGTCGGAGCTTCTCCCCCCGCAGAACCTCCGGAGCCATCCAATTCACAGGGCCTCGGGCAAGAGCGGCAAGGATGCAAAATGGGGCTGATGCTGCCAGCAGTGCAGTAAGAATTGTGCAAGCCTGCTTTGTTCTTGCAAACGCAGCAGAGGGGCGAGGCACAAATCTGTGGCAAAAACGGAACCTACTCATCCTCATCACCTGCTGCAAAGCCAAAACCATGCGCTCAAGCCACAACAAAGCTTCTTTTCCAAGAGTCAAAATATAGCAAAAAAAAATCCTGCCAGGGAGCAAACACCGTACTTGCGGCACACCTCCTCCACACTCAGCGCACAGCGCTTCGCTTGAGCGCCACGCACCTGGGCGCTGGTGTGATGCATTAGTGGGCGAATACCAGCCTTCAAGGCCGTGTGCTGTCTCAGCGTGTTGGTGCACCATTCATTCCAAGCCCGCTCTCTGTACTCGCAAATGTGTGTCAAGGTTGGGAATCCCTGGCAAGACTGCTTCTATATGACTGTTCAGGCAGCAAACTGGCCCCTCAAGCCGGGTCCCCATCAGAAGGCCTCCCTGCTCCTTTCCACATCCAATGTCCCGCCTGCAGGCAGCGCCGCCAGCCGAAGCGCCACCAGCCGGCCCCGTGGCCGCAAAGCCGGGCATGTAAAACACCGCCTGTCGCGCACCCCTTGTTGGCCGGCCATGATTTATCAAGCTCTGCGCTGCAGAAGTTACTGTTTATACCTGGCACTAAGATACCCCACAGAGAGAGTTACCTTAGGCATAGCGGCATAACTCATTTGTATCCAATGGTGAGCTGGCGCGACTGCATTTCGAGGGCTCAATGGTTCAAGTCTAAGGCAAAGGTTGTTGGTCGTGCCATGATGCATCATCGAAGGCTTCTTCTTGGAGTCCAACATCTATTAAGTATTGTCGAACATTGAAGTACTATGAGTACTATGGCAATGGCGTGGGCTCTTAAAGCTTCACTGCTTTCCCTTTGCCCTTTGCCTATCGCACCCTTGGCTACTGATAGGGTTGCAAGTGGGACAACACGGCTGACATATAGCCGTGGTTAATCATGGTTACAAGTCCAGAAGGTCCAAGTACTCATATTTGCAGAGTTAAGAATGTTAATTTGACAAAGCCCCTGTGACCAACCTGACCCAAAAACGCAAAATCCCGCTGGGACGAACATCGCTCGGCCTGTCTGCAGCACCTCCACATTCACGGAGCACAGCGCCCCGTGGCAGAGGCCACGGGACGCCAGCGCTGCCATGGCCTCGCAAATGCCCAGCCCGATCTGCAGCTCCGTCCTGCAGCACTTTTGCAGGGTCTTTTTAAGGTGACCTCATTTTCATGGGGTCTCAAAAATGACTTTGCAGCTGGTTTACTGGTTGCCTTTTACATTTTGAACTGTTTAGAACCCCTCCTGAAATCCAGGTGCTGGCGGCTGCCGTCCGAGAAGCTCGCATGGATCACCTCGAACAGCCTCGAGTGGTCGATTTTATCGGCCCCTTGCACAACAGCGCTGTGGATCACTGCCCCTTTATGGTGTTTCTGTTGGCGTTTGCATATAAAAAATATATGTATACATATGCATAAATATATATATATATACACAGTATGTGTGTTTTCGTACATATTAAGCATTATAAAGGCACCGCAGTAGTATTGGGAACTTTGGCAGCGTTGCTCCGGCCACAATGAACAACTTTCTACCTTTGAGGGTCGGGAAGCTTTTCTGGCTTTTGATGTGGAAGAAGGGACGGCGGCCCCCGGCACAGAAGACGGTTGTCAAAGCGTGTCAGAGGAAGCTGGATCCCTTAAGTTGTAGAACTCACCCAGATAAAGCGCTTAATTTGACGCACTGCCATGTTGTGCCAGCAAGTATGCCAAATCCGCCAAACAATTGGCGTGCGCAAAACCTTGTGCTATTGATCCGGACGCCTGCACCCCTGCTGCTGCCCCACAGTGAGTGCTGACGAGAGGCAATCTACTGCCCCTGGCAGCTTCAAAGATGAGGGACCTGACAGCCAGGATCCCACACTTCTGTGCCCAGCGACGTATGCCAATCCAAAGGAATGGGTGGCTGCGCATTGGCTTCTTCTCAACCAGCTTTGGATTCTCATGACATAAGCTAGCTTCGCCATAGCTGCACAGCACAACGTGGCAGCATTTGGGTCCCTGCAAACGAGACACAAGCAACAAGAGCATGCGCACCAATAAGCAAGCAGCGTCTCGGCAAAACCCGTGCGTACAAAACCACGTTTCATAACCTTCTCCACCCTGCGTTGCGCAGGAACCGAGGGCGCCGCAGCCCGGCGAAGCTGGGGCTCTCCGAGGGCTGCAGCGTGATACCCAGCAGCGGCCGCAGGTTGGGGTGCCGCAGCGTGCACAGCAGCTCCAGGTCCTGCGCCTCAGATTTGAAAAACCGGCGAAAGAAACGTGAAGAACCCCACCTCAGATGCCCAGTAGCCATGCGGAAAAAAAAGGGTTGGCTTTTAAAGGGAACCCTTCCCACAAACAAAGGAAAAAAGGGTGCCACTGGGCAACTGAGCCACTGGCCCGACAAAAAGTCTTAACTGTTCATTATTTACCACTAAAATGTTGGTCTTCCCAGAAAGCAAGTCCAGGAACTCAGGAAGTGAAGAATCCAAGATATCAGAAACAACAGCAAGGAATTGGTGGTGAGTTTGTCAGCATGAAACGGGAGTTTGGAGTTCCCCCCCCACTCGTCTGGTGCAAATGAGTCTGTTGTTTGTTATTTTTCTTCTTTTTTGTCTTCTCCTCTCTCTCGGAAGCAGACAAGGGCAACCCAGCGGCATGCGGCCTCTTAGGCACGTCCAAGCGTTCATGCCTCTTGATCCGCCAGGGCGCCCAGTCTTTGGCTGCATCGAAGCGCACCTTCTGCGGCTGGGAAGGGCCTCGCGCCCAAGTGGCTGTTGTTATGGGTCCTTGGGCCGGAAAAATGCGTCACACTCACTGCTCGCATCGAAGATCGAATTCCCTGAAAGTCTCAAATTTCATGTTCAGTTGCCATGTTGCCACCCTGTCCGCCCATTTGGCCCCCGACCGTCGCGCCGGTTGCTTAATTGTCACCCGCGCAGCCTTGGGAGAAGGGCAGCTGCACCGGCAAAGGCAGCAGCTCCACTGCCAGGCCCTTCCTGGGCACAGGCGAAGGCTGACGCATGGCGTATGGAGTTGACTTGCTGGTGCTACGGAGTGACCCAGGGTTTTGGGAATGAACCTGGGGATTCCCTGCAAGGAACCCACAAGGGATGGTTTATAGGGCCCATTCCCTCATTCCCTGCTGAGAACCAGAAAGCTGATGGGCAACCATTGAAACAATAGAGCTGGCACCACTTGCACGCGTCCAAAGTTCCCGAGTAAGCCTGGAGGACTACATGAACAACTGCTCTGCGATTGCTATACCGTGACGCCGCACGCCCGTCACTATCTTCCTTGCTTTACTCCGTCGCCTTCCTTCCCTTTCCGTTCCTTTTGTTGATCACTTTGATAATTGTTTTCTTTCTTTTATCTGTCTACCTATCAAGCTCTCTGTCTCTCTCTCTCTCCCCTTGCCTGCAAGAGCAGTAAACTCTGGCAGCATTGCAAAAAGTGTTGCAGGCCCGTATAGGTGCAAACCAGAAAACCTAGAGCAAACCTGCCCCCCCCCCCCCCCACCATGAACTCCGAGTGTCCAGTCGGCCTGGCGCTCGCCGGGCTCAGCTGCGAGCTCCTACGGGACAGAAACGGCTCGGTGCTGTCAAACAAAGCAAAGAGCAAAGCAAAGCAAAGTACAAAGCAAAGCAAGAATCGATCAAGTACGAAACAAACAAACAAACAACCAAACAAACAAACAAACAAACAAACAAACAGACAGACAAACAACCTACCAAGCAAGCAAGCAAACAAACACACACTGAAAGTGCAGCCTGCCTGTCGTGAACATGTCCCCTTTGATGGTGCGCCCCCCGCCTATTCCTGTTTGTTGATTCGTACAACGTTGCAGTCAACCATGAAAAAAGACCCCGATACCGAAACGCAACAAGTGATCCACCTGGCTGCACGGTTGCCCCGGAGTCTTTGCACAAGGTCCACACGGACACATCAACTCCTCTAACTTTCCCTTTTAGGCGAATTACTCAACCGGACGCATTATTCGGGGAGGTTGACCCTAAAAGTAGCAGGGGTGTTGGCCCAAAAAGGTGCAGGATCATACAGGATCCCCTCTTAAATGGGACTCTGTTCAAATCAACCTGGGTTTTCTCAATCCCGGGTGAAACAAATCTCGCTGCTCACGTCACGCCCGCTCCGCCAGAGGCACCAGGCGGCGCTTGATCGAAGGGAAGGCCACCTGAAGCTGCTCCCAGCAGCCCACGGGGGGCATCACGTCCTCGCCTCAACGACTCCCACCCGCAAGCCGCCCGATGCAAAAATGAGTTAGATGCGTCTCGAAACGGGGAAACCTCGAAACGGGGCGATTGCCCATTGGGATCTTTTCAAACAAGTCCAGGAGAGGACACAAAAAAAAAACAGCATTCTCTGTTACAAATGCATAGGAACAATTTTCCAAATTAAACATATGCATGTGTTCAGCGGCCTGCAACAGGTTCTAACAAAATCTGACTGACGGTTTTGGCATCGGCGACATGCGCCCAAAATGCACCGTGATGCAGCCCACATTGCGTCGCAGGACACATCATGACGCTGGGTGATGAATGTTCCGTGAGTTTTGCTTTGCAACATGACACGCCCTCGCCAAGCGTCCTGATGCATCGTGATGTGTCAGGGTGCGGCATGATGCGAGATCAGCCTTGATGCCTGCTGGAACCCCTTTGTCGGACCTAGTCTCAGGCTTCGTGCATAGTATACGTATAATAATATGTGTGTATATATATATATATATATATATATAATTATGTTTTGTTGACTTGCTGATTCATCTATTGCTTTAGTCATCTGATGTGTTTGTTTGCGTGCTTGTTTGTTTGTTGCTTGCTTGCTTGCGTGCTTGCTTGCTCGTTTCTTTGCTTGCGATTGCTGTGTGTGTGTGTGTTTGCTTTTTACTTGTTTGCTTGATTGTTTTTTTGTTTATTTTGTTATGTTACCTATCTATTCATTAATCTATTCGTTTATTTGTTTACTTATTAATTTATCTTATTTGTGCATCTTTTCTGTCTGGCTCCTTGGTTTACCGAAAATGCGGCTTGGGAAAAGTGAAGGCCTCTCAGATGCCCAAGGTTGGGCCCTTCTTGAACTGCAGCCATGCAGAAACAAAAAGGCCCAGCATGGTGATGGGGACGGTGCCCAGCACGATGCCCAGCATCAAAGCCTCGACCGTGGCGGAGAGGTTCAGGCTGGAGCCCATGTCGACCTGGCTGTGGGTCAAAACCAATGGTACCATTTTGGGGTAGATGCACCACCCAGTTTAGTCGATTTTAGTGGGGATTGGGATGTTCACTGGGGGCTAACCGGGGTTTTGACCCACCTCTGGCATGTCCACCGCCGCTTGAGCCACTGCCGGCACCACGGCGCTGGTGAGCGCCGCGGCGTGGATGTTCGCCCGGGGGGCCACGAAGCTCCAGCTGCTCAGGGCCAGGCAGGCCAAGGCCAGCACTGGGGCCAACATAGTGCGGGAGCGAGCCATGGCGGGATGGAGCTATCAGCAGCTAGTGAGGCCAAAAGTGTGTCCTTGAGCCAACATGGGTGAATCAATTTGCAGTGTGCGCGCGAGAGTCGGTCCACTCGCTATATAGCGAAAAGCCCACCTGAATCAATATTGCTAACTGCTCTGCGGCCTTTTGAATGGCGTGTATGTGTGTGCGTGTGTGAGCATATGGCTTCTTCAAGAGGAATCATTGGTTATGTATGATCTTCCCAGCTTTCAGTTTCTTCACCATAGCAGGGTAACAGTTGGGGACACAAACTAGAAGGGATGCTGGAGGAGCAGGGCGTAGAAAGGGAGAGCCCCAACAAAGAACGGAAACAGCTTGTGGCACTGGACAAACCTGCCCACATCGGTGCTCATCCCGCCTCCCTGGCAATTCGAGAAGCCCTCAACATGCATCCACATAATATACGCATAATACGTATATAATTATTATATACAAATATATATACATATATATATATATACATATATATATACATATGTGCTTGTTTTTGTTTGTTGTTGCAAGTGCTTGCTTGTTGTGTTTTGTTGTTTTTTGATCGCTTGTTGGTTTGATTGTTTGCATGTTTGTTTGCATGTTTGTTTGCTTGTCTGTTTGCTTGTTCGTTTTCGCCTGTGTTTTGTTGCGTTTGTTTGCTTGCTTGCTTGTTTGGATGTTTTTCATTGAGTAAACACAAGTAAAAACTATCAAATAACGAAAGAAACGCGCGACCCCAACAGCACCGCAGGTCCAAGCGGCTGGCACTCAGCAGCGCCTTGTGGGCCGCCGCCAGCGTGTGCGTCCACGCCTCCGCCAGCTCCGCGCCGCTGGGCACCTGGCCGTCGGATGCCGTCGGCTGTCGGGACCCCAACCGCCATGCCTCCTGCCAGGTAGGTGACATTTTCCCTCTCCCTCGCTCTCTCTAGCTCTATCTCTCCGTTCCAGAGGGCATTAACTGAGCAGGTGACATTATATATACATTATGCATAACAAAGAAAGATCAAACAATATATACATGTATAAAAAAAAGAAGAAAAGATATACATGATATCTACATACCATGGCTACATGCATGAAGCGTTTTGGATGTAGACAGTGTGCATAGGGCATGTGACACTGGGGGTACCTGTGCTTGGCGTACATGGCTGCGCCTTGGACATCTGGGTTTGGAACCCGCATGGAGAATAGGGCAGCGCTGAACAACAAAACCTCCCTGTCAGAACACGCATCAACAGAACAAGTCAAGCCCGGTATCCGTCTGCCTCGCCCCAGCCTGGCCCATTTCCAGCAGCTCTTCCGGCTGCGCCTGCCAGCACGCACTGCCGTCACTGGCTGCACTTGTCGCACGACTGGTGAGAGCCAATCAAAAGCCAAAAGAAAGGCAACGGCAAACCAATCATGATCACAGAGCTGCTAAAACAACAGCCATGTGCGACCTTAAAGCCCCAAAATACGTGCTGGCTGAATTCCAGGAAGCTACCATAAATTTTCAGGACTCTCGCAACTTGTAACTTGGTACGTCTTTTGGAGGGCGCCTCTTTTGGGATTTGTTCAAGGAGAAACCATCCATTTTGACGTTTCCCCGGCTGAAGGCTCACCCTCCTCCCACAAGCAACCAAACCAATGTTTGCCTGGTGTCTGCAGCCCCCCCCCTTTCCCAAAAACTCCAAACATGAAGCTGCTTGTGTCATCCTTTCCTTCTGCCCTTCCACCCCCGTCCATGGAAAACCCCAACACCCAAAGGGCCCCTTTGGCGACCCCGAAGGGGCCCGCCTGCATGAGCTGCGCTCCTCCGGAGGGCCCGGAGGCCATGGCCCGCTCAGGGGCCTCCTCAAGGCCCAGCGCCTGCAGCCAGCGCCCCACCTGGCGGGGCTGATGGGTTCTTTAGGACCCTCCACATGGGTATGGGATGGGTATGGGAGGGGACAGCAGGCTTTTGTCCATGTTTCCATTTCCAGGGTTCCACTTCCGGCACAAATATTCCTGACACACAGCCACACGTTGCGAAGTCCCTTTGGTCTTCTCAACCCTCCAAATATCCACAACAAAGGCACACCCAGGGAAGCAATGCAAAGGCGGAGCCCAGAAAGGAAATTGGGGCCTAAGTTCAGTACGGCTTCAATGCTTCAAGTCTCCAAAAGGACAATCCCGCTTCAGCCTCCGAGGGCTGCCACTCCGCAGGGTGGGGCCCCAGCTCGGAGGTCTCGCCAACCACGGAGACAGCCTCGCGGCCACCAGTCACGAACGGAAGAAGCGGGTGACATGCGATGGCTGAATGCCTAGAGCGAAAATTTACACATGGCTGCCTAAGGCGTGCCGAGAAGCCATCTGCCCAGGCTCCAGCTCGATTTGCGCCCCCTTCACGAGCAAGCCATCCTGCAACGGCAAGGCATGCCGAGGATCAAGTGTGATTGCGTGGCGCGGTGAATGAATTCCATTTTCAAATTGCCTGATTGCTTGAGCAATGTGACCTTGCAGGACCTTGCAGGCAGAACGAAGTGCCAACGAAGCCAATCAACCCGGCCCTGTCCCGAACAGTAGCGCCATCGACTTGTCACAAGCTCCCGATCCACGCCAGGCGTCCTCCCAGGTGCCAAAGAGCCCGCCGCTCTCTGACACGAGGCGCCCGCTGCCGCAGCGCTGACCCTCCCGGAACTCGCCCTGGCAGGCCAACATGACGGGAACTCGGCTGGACCTGTCATAAGCTGCATGTCTCGGCTGCAAACTCGTGCCTACGAAGCAAATCTTGCAAAACTCGGCCACTCACACAACTCACAAGCACAAAAGCACAAGAACAAGCACCCGCACCCTTACACCTACTTACGATACGCTGAAGCTGACTCTTACACTTACGTTTGCACATCCATGCTGCCATGCCATCGCGGGGTTCAGTTAGCAGGAAATACCATCGCAAGTATGCCATGCTCAGTACAGTACCCATTTCGCCCTGCAGGTGCGCCCACTGACTTCTGCAGGAATGCGGCTCTGCAACCCCGGCCCAAGAAAACACAAAGGCCCTGTTCCCAGTGGCGGGGAGAAAACCCCCCGCCAAAAAAAAGGATTCCAAGTGCAGTCCCTAAGGCGCTCCTCGTAGACCAGGATCCCTTGGTCAGGCGCCCAGTGCACCAGGACGCCGCGGCCGTGGCAATGGTCGCAGTACCATTGCCCCTGACGCGGTTTAGGGCTCTCCATGCCCCCGGCCTCAGCCTCAGTCTCTGAGTTCCCAGAAAAAGCCACATCTCCAGCCACAAAAAGCACATGTTGCAGAAAGCGGCTCTTATTTGCCACCCTGGTGGGTCGCAACAAAACCTATTTAGGGCGGAAATCAAGAAGCAACCGAGCTTCCAACACTTTCGGCGCATCCAACAATTGTCAGATTAGAGTTGTCTGCAAGTGTCCAACATTTGCAGCACCAGCGCGGCGTTGAAAGAAAGCGCAAAGGCTCTGATGGCTGTGCTCATGGCACGTGCCCAAAAGAACCGTCCATCATCCCTCCCACAACCCCATTGATGTTGCACCTCGTAGGCATCGCCGTTCTCAAAGAAGAAGGAGCCCCAGCCCTGCTTCCGGTCCTCCACAAACTCTCCCTCGTAGCCTAAGGCTGGATGGCATGCTACTGTCGCAAGATTCAATGATTGGGGGGAAGATCAGAAGATATTATGGCGAGTTTGAAGGCTGAAGTTGTTGATTTACATATTGGGCCTGCTGATCAAATTTTGATTGCAGCAGCTTTGGCAATGGTGAGAACCAACGTGCAAACATTGCCTTACTTGCTGCGTCTATCTGTTCCCTCGCTGGACGAAATGCACATTGAAAAAGCTGCGTGCGAGGGGATGGTCAAGTGTGACGGCCACTAGTTGACTGACACGCTTCCCTTAGAGTTTATATTGAAGTTAGCTGAGACTTAGCCAGCAAGCTGGCATTTCAACAGTCCCTGCGATAGAGACATGCCATCATCCCAATCAAATCCCGAAGTTCACTCAAGTGTTTATTTTCTTTCTGGGATGCCTTGGTCCGTCTTTGGGCCTTGCCATGGCACGCCCTCCGCTGCTGTAGCTGTAGACCCCATAGCCGTGGCGCACACTCTGCGCGGGAGTGGGCCCCGTCGCCTGGTCCAAGGATTGGCCAAAGTCTAATGAAGTTGCTTTTAAGACTTGGGCAGCCTCTTCGGTTGGTTGTCCTCTTTCCTACCCTACCCTACCGGGACCCGGCCCGATCTTGCTGGCATCGACTTTCCGGACAACAAGTGCTCAGAAACCTCAGTTGTTGGACGCAGCCCGTGTCCTTCCACCAACGTTCCCACTGAAGAGCCACGAAGCCTACGGTGACACCGCAAGCTTCAGCTTCCCGCCTCTCCCTCGTAAGTGTCGCCGTTGGCATAGGACACCTTCCAGGGCTTTGACCTTAGGCTTGTGAATCTTGGCCTGGGGCTCGGGGTGTGCCTTCTGTTGAGGATCCCGTTGGGTTGCTTGGGAAAGGAAACCAAGAGGAAGCCACCCATTTTGGCGGCTCCCCAGACACTCGCCTGATGTTCAAGTTAAAGGCCTAAAGGGCGCAAAGCCAGAGGTGCCTGTCTTGGCCTCAATGCCAAAACTCTCTTGGCAACATGGCGGTGATTGAAATGGAGGCAAGCATGAGCACCACATTCAGGAACGCGCCTTCCATGTTCCGTCCTAGCTAACCGGGAAAGGCGAGGCTCTGTGTGGGGGTGGGGGTAATGTTTCGCACACCGGCTCCCGCAAGAGAAATCGCAAGCCGCTAATCACATCGCATCCTCACCAGGGCCACTCAGCCGACATCTAATTGTTGAGCTCGCCACCCGCAATAGCCCAAAGTGACTGTGTCGTATCAAGGCATCTGCATTGCAAAGGACTTGAAGTTGGGCACCCCCCCCCATCCCCGCTAGTATGCAAGTTTGGTTTCTTGCTCGCTGTGGACAAGGTAGCCTCCGCTGCAGCACGACCACATGGTTGCCGAAAGGAACTGCCGTCTGACAGGGGCCAAAGGAGAGCGAGCATACGGGGTTGAGGATCCATGCAATGAATAAGACAATCATTTTCATATGAACCCTCCACCCTCACCTTCCGGATTCTTTGGGTGAGAGATGGTGAGGGATAGCTGGAAATGCTTGGTCTGACAAGATCGGCAGCTACTTGGGCACTTGGTAGGAGATAGGAACCCTGAATTCACAAGCCCTGAGTGATGAGCTCCCACAAGCACATGGCCTCCACAAAGGCCAGCAAATGTAAATATGTTCATCTTCCGCTGGAACTTGCGGTTTCAGCGGGTAGCCCAGGTGACCTCTGAGGCCCGCGCCGCTCGCTCTGCACCTTGCCTGAGGTTGGTAGAGGCAGGATAGCTAGCAGCACTGTGCGAAAGCAGATGGCACATGTAGCCGGCAGGTGAGTCAGCCCCTGAGAAAGGAGTATTGAAGCAATCCTAACAAAGGAATCCAAACTGGTGAGGCCGACGCGGACACCCCCCCTCGACAGTCCTGCAACACGGCTGGCCAGGTCCTTGGCAAGGTTGGCAGTTGATCCCTCATGGAGCAGTTGCAAATTTATATTGATTCCTGTGGGGCGGGTGCCCTGCCAGCTTCTACAACTAGCGTCATTCTGTCTCTCTCTCTCTCTCTCTACATCGCCGTCAGATCACCCGGCCCAGCTATGCTTGGCTGCACTACTCCGTAAAGAGAAACACAAAGGGGTGCAAACCCCCTTCGCCGTAGTAAGCTGCTAAAATAGCCCAAGTGCAACCAGCGACTTGCTGTTTTTGGCCATGGGGTTGAGCCGCTTCAGCTACAACGACGCAGAACGCAACAACCGCCAAGGATTGCTGTTCCTCACGACTGCTTTTGATCCAGCTTGCACTCGTAGCAAGACTTCCTGTTGCCGACAAAGGCCCGAAGCAAACGTTAAACACATGCATTGTATGCACACACACATGAATGAATCAAGTCCCAGGATCGAAGCACTTGCGCTCAAGATTGAGCATGGTGGCTGGCTCATGGCAAGCGCTGCAGGCAAGACTGCCATGCAAGGCCTACAAAGATAGTAGCGAATTGTCAGGGGTCGGCGTATGGCCAAAGAAGCTGGGCTTCTTAACCAAGCAAAAAGCGGTTAGAAACGGTTCGTTTCAGTCAAATCCTCTTCGAAAAGGAGCCACATCACAGGAAGAACGGGGGAATGTCCGCATGTTGTTGGACTTTGACTGCTTGCAGCAGCCAAAGGGTGCGTTTGCAATGTGCCGCATTGGTGAGTTGCTGCACAGCGGCAACATTGTGCCACTACTAAGGCCCCAAATTGCTTTAGCTTAGTATATAGTCACTTAGGCTCACCATACTTCCCTCCCCTGCTGACTGCCACTACGGCACCTAGTTTGTGCTTCGGCGAAGTTGCTTTGCACCACCAGTCCGGCTGATGCTTTCTCTTTATGCGCGTTTGAATGCGCCCGAGTCTAATCCTCGCAGCTGCGGAAAGTATACAATGTTCAAACCGTCACACACGCCAGTCTAAGTTTTCTGAAAAGAATAAGGGGCCACGCCTTCTTTGAGCCGCTTTCTACATTCATGTTCCAATGTCGGCATGTGCCTCGGACATCTTTCTCAACCTCTTGCAGCATCCGTTGAAGCCACCGGGTCAAGCGCCATGTCTCGCACCTGGCACCATTCGGTTCTGCGTGAATGAGCATACGCATAAACACTTCCAAGAAGCATGGTCATCATGGATGCCTACCTACTTCAGGGTTGGGCTGAGAACTTGCTCAACCCTTCTGGTTGCCTGTCAGCTGGCCCACTGGTTTTGGCCACGCTTTTACCAGTTGACTGTCTGTTTACCCTTGGCCGAGCTGGAGCTGCCCGCGCCGTGTCCGCAGGCGGCACTCCCAGGTGCCGCAGCTGCGCTGCGCTCACCTCGGGTGGTGATGTTTCGTTGGGCAGGTTTGTGTGGGTCAAAGCAGTCCTGGCGGGCAGCGCAAATCTAGTCTCAGTACAAAGCATTCTCAGCCTCTCAGCCACATGGAACCCTATGGTTGTCAAGCACCCCTGAGGATAACAGCCCGTGAAGCCTAGGCCCTACATTGCTTCCTTGATTGGAGCGCCCCGTTGGAGAGCCCTTGAAGCCCCATGGTTTCAAAGTGGTGCCTTCGTCAAGCCCTCCGCCCGCTTTCTGAGCTCGCGAGGAGCTGTCTGCCCCAGGGCGTTGGTTGCCCGAGTGGGGTCATCTTGCGGAAAAATGGAAGCGGACACCGCCAAAACTGATTGAAAGTAAAGACAAAAGCCGGCCGCGGCAGGTGAAAGTAAAGTTTAAGCTCATGGCCTATGACTCATGCAGGATGCCCAAGTAAGTACTTTGAAGTATGCAACGTGACATGCATAGCTACCCATTTTTTGATGATCATGCATGATGAGGGTGTGTATTGCTAAGAGTCTACATGTAAGCTTGCAGTATCTGTGTTGCTTGGTGACCCTGTACCACCCTTCACCTTTGCTCAGTAGACCTCCACGTGGAGCCTGTCCGCCTTCTTCATGGCCTTGGCGAACTCCGCCCAAACGATGCCGTTCTTCTCCGCGATGGGCCCGAAGCACTCCGCCATGCCCGCCTCCATGCCCTTCAGCCCGCACATGTAGATGTGGGTCTTCTCGTCCTGCATCATCTCCCACAACTCCTCCGACACGCAGAAGGGAAGCAACTCCCACAAAATGGAGGACAAAAGGCGCACGCAAAGAAACGCAACCATGCCTTCACTTGCATGTGGCGAATGATGCAAAGCACAATGAAACGCACCTTGACTTCCCCCCAACAGTACTGAACCCGCAACCCACAGGGCCTCTGCGTACTCCGCCATCTTGGTTTGGATGTACATCTTCTGGCCTGCCGCATTCTTGTCCTCCCGGCTCACGGCATAGTCGTACTTGAACTGGTTCGGGAAGTTCTTCTTATACTCCTGGTGCTCGTCATCGTAGAGCAGGGACTTGGAATACGGCCTCAGGTCTTTGAATCAACGTCCCATGAAGTGGTTGCCTTTTGACCGCATTTCCGGGGGAGGGGGGGGGGGGGGGGCGGGGCCCTACATGTGATTTGAATCTCTCCCAACGCGTGTCATGATGCCATGCTTCTGGCATAAGCATCGCAATGATTCACCGCCTTGCGCCAAGCATTCCATTGCAAGACCCCCTGCCCGGTGCCGCTTGACCATGGTTCATCCATTCAGCAGGGAATCCTAATCCTTGTTGTTCCTGAGTCCTAAGGTGCTAGTTTTGCGAAGAGGAGTTTCCAAACTTTCCAAGTTACCCCCCCCTGTTTGACCCAGCGGCACGCCCATGAAGAGCCACGCGAGGCCCTTGAACTTGCGGCCTCCGTCCGAATCGGCGCCTGCGTCATCATTGAAGAGCAGGCGGCAGTAAGAGCGCATGGGCGCAATACCTCAGCGACTGGATTGGCGCTTCCCAAAATGGCGGTGATTTGAAGAATGCCGGAATGCACCATCTATTGGCCCATGATGGCTCATGATGTGAACGCCTCAGGGCCCCATCTCCCTACCCCGCCTGTGCCGGTGGCAAGCATGATGATGTTGGCCTTGGGGTCCTCCGGCAGAAGCATCTCCGCACCCGTGGGGCCGGTGATGAGCACGTCATCTCCAGGGCTCATGTCCTCAGCCCGTGCAACACAGCGCATGGCATGTTCCCATGGCTGAGTCCAGCCGGCACTAGGCAGGATCAACCAGTCCGAGCGTTGGGAGCCGTTTGAAAAGCCATCGGACCAACACACACACAAATACAAACGCGAGCTACAACGCAAACGCAACAACGCAAACACAAACACAAACATAAACACAAACAAGCGCACAAGCACACAACACACATACACACAAACGCGCAAACTCACAAACACGCAAAGAGCTGACGCACCAGGGAGAGGGAGAGGGAGTGACACAAACCGATTGCGGCATCCAAACCTTCGCGCCGAAGCAAGGCAGTTTGCACAAATCTTGGTTAACCCAACCTCCAGAACTCGCTCAAAGAGGAATCAAAAATGCAATTGCACCGTATTGCAATTGGAGACCCCTGTCAATTGCTGCTTGAAAACAAG
The DNA here is from genome assembly GCA_963377175.1 of Effrenium voratum. NCBI lineage: Eukaryota > Dinophyceae > Suessiales > Symbiodiniaceae > Effrenium > Effrenium voratum. The sequence goes on along the minus strand of CAUJNA010000913.1, from coordinate 97,358 downwards.
TCATACCGCCAGCTGCCCATTCAGCTTCCGGGCCAAGGCGCGCAAATGTGGTTGGAGCACACGCCCCGGTAAACTTCATTCTCCGGGAAGCCGGTACCGGCCTTGTCCGGCTTGTCCTCGCCCTTCTCACGGTTGGAGAACTTCCCGTCCAGCTCCACCACCCGCTTCACGCACAGCGACACCTCAGAAACAGGGAGAACAATGGGTTGCTTACTATCTAGCGAAGCCACTGTGTTCGGCATAAACTGTCTGGGGTCTGAAGGTACCACAAGGCCACACCCCAAAGCTGAAAAGGCTCAACCAACATGTCAAGTGCACGTGTGGCTTTGAGTAACTCGCAAAGCCGTCTGCTCATTCCAGCCAAGGCGCCGTTTTGGAGTTCTGGTTGTCACCCACCGCCGAAGAGGCGATGGAGTACAAGCGGATCTTCGCCGGGGTCTCGCCCTTCTTGTCAGGGCCCGGGGCGATGACGCCGATGGACTGGCCCTCGATGTAGGGCACCTTGCCACCATGGTCAAAGGTCACATGGCAAGTCTCCCAGTTGGCATCGCCGGTGTCCTCCGTCAGGGTCTGAGGGTGAAAGTCGTTCTCGATGACCTTGCCCTGGTAAGGCGCCTTGGGTGTGAACAGGTTCCAGGGGATCTCCTTGCCGTGGACCACCTTGGCACCCTTCTTCTTCACCGCCGCGGCCCGGCGCGCGGTCCTCTGCGCCCCAACCACCACAGCAGCAGCCGCTGAGCATCCCAACGCCGGCACAAAGCTCGACCCCAGGCCCCGTGAGCCCTGGGTAGCCTGACCACCCTGGGCACCCCGCAGCGCGCTGGGGGCGCTAACGCTGGGAGCACTGGAGGGCGCCAGGAAGGCAGTGGCGCCCAGAAGGGCGGCCCCGACAGCAGCGGCTTGAGCCATCGCTTTGGCAGTTTCACGGATGGGTTTTGAGGCCGAGAGCACTTGAGCCAAGTCCGGGCAAGGAATGCTGCCCTCATGAGTCCGCCAGTCTATGTACCCTCCACGCACGCCGGAAAAAACACACACACACACACACACAAAAAAAAACACACACACAACAACACACACACACAAAAACACACACACACACACACACACACACACACACACAAAACACACACACACAAAACATACACACACAAACACACACACAAAAACACACACAACACACACACACACACACACACACACACACACACACACACACACACACACACACACACACACACACACACACACACACACACACAACACACAACACACACACACACACACACACACAACACACACACACACACACACACACACACACACACACACACACACACACACACACACACACACACACACACACACACACACACACAAAAAAACACACACACACACACACACACACACACACACACACACACACACACACACACACACACACACACACACACACACACACACACACACACACACACACACACACACACACACACACACACACACACACACACACACACACACACACACACACACACACACACACACACACACACACACACACACACACACACACACACACACACACACACACACACACACACACACACACACACACACACACACACACACAACACACACACACACACACACACACACACACACACACACACACACACACACACAAAAAAAACACACACACACACACACACACACACACACACACACACACACACACACACACACACACACACACACACACACACACACACACACACACACACACACACACACACACACAAACACACACACACACAAACACACACACACACACACACAAACACACACACACACACACACACACACACACACACACAAACACACACACACACACACACACACACACACACACACACACACACAAAAGCACACACACAAAACACACACACAAAACACACGCACACAAACACACACACACATACACACACACACACACACACACACACACACACACACACACACACACACACACACTCACTTGATATGAGACTGCAAAACTGCGAAGGTGCACCCCGAAACGTATCAGGACGCATGCACGGAATCAGGTTGGAGTTTCGGCATGGCTCACTCAGGTCGTCGTTCCCGACAGCGGGCATCCTCTTCAACGGAGTGCCAACACCCAGCTGTCAGTACTTCACGCCGTTGTTCACCATGGTGGCACCCGACTCCAAACACAAAAGGACAGCGGAAGCCTCTTAGAAACAGGGGGGCCACACACACACCCCCCGCAGGGGGAGAACACAGGAAACCGAAAGGCCGCCTCCATCATGATGCTCGATGGGAGATTTGGTCACTTTTTTAAATCCTGCCTGTGCGTCTGGACGCGCATGTCTCCCACAGTATTAAAAAGCCACGTTTCTTAAACAAGGGCCAACCAGGAACCCAGACAGCAGGGGCCCCCAGAGACAGAAGCAAAACAGAAAACCAGAACCATGCCAAGACATACACCGGCGGCGACTGTTTGCGGACTTTTTGATTGTGGCCGAGAGGACGCATTGCTCCTATCTGGAGTTCAAAAAGTCGATGCCCCAAATCCGTGGTAGAGCTGCACCTGTATCACCGGAGACGGGCTGTGTTGGACACGTTCAGGTAGTCTTCTGATGCTGTTCCCGAGCTTTCCTGAGGCGTTCCAGGCTCTTCCAGCGCTGCGTGACATCCGCGATGGACCTGTTGAGCTTTTTTGGCCAGCGATTTGTACGAGTACTTGGACCGGTTGTCCGCTTTCAGGCTGCAAAGCTGCTGGTCATCTTCCTCTGTCCAGGCACGAGGTGCTTTCGGGGGAGTTCCAGGGTTGCCGGCATCGGAAAGCATGAGCCGGAGGTTCAGGAAGGGATTCAGGAGAGGATACCAGGCCAGCGCAGGGAGAGACCGGAGCTGGAGCTGGAGTACGAAGTGCTGGACGTGCTGGAGGTTCCGGCGAGTCCGTCTTCTCGGAGGATGTAGCGCGGCATCGCTTTCGCTTGGTTCTGCGTCGATCGGCCTCACCCTTGTCCATTATAGAGCGAGGAACATTGGCCTTCTTGAAGCCCGGCTGACCAACGTAATCGTGCACCATGGGGCTCTTCGAACGCAGATCTGTAGGGTCGTTGGTGTCCGCCGCGATGATGCAATAGGACAACGACTTGGGGTTGACCGCCACATTCCGCCTGTGGTCTGCGTGTGACTGAATTGATTGGAATCCGACATGTGGTGGAGGGTCGGTCGGAGATGCTGGGTTGACTGGAGTCGACATCGGCGGGCCAGGTGGGTTTACCTCATCGGCTCCAACAGGAGCAGGTGCGTGTAGCCGTGATGGCTCGGCCAGCGACCGGCCGTGGACATATTGTTGTTGCCAGCGACCTTGCCCGTCATGGTGCCGGCGACTGCGTGCCTCGTCAGCTTGGTTCAAGGTCTCCTGAATGAGCTGCATCATGTCACCAGCGTTCTGAGTCGTCATGCGGTGATGAAGCGCTATCATGCGGCCGAGCATGGCGACAGCTCGCGGAGGTCCGCAGGAAGTGCAGCACTGATTGAACCAGTGTATGAGCACCAGGGTCAACACGGACATCAAGAAACAAGAAAACCAAGAAAACAAGAAAAACAAACGCGGACACATGAGGGTAAAGAACCAAAAAGGCAGGCGCTTGAGGATTCTTTCGTGTTGGAGCCGCCGGTAGGTGAAACAGGTGTTGCAGGTCAGCTGACTTGTAGCCTGCGGACAAATAGATGCTGCGAAGCTGATCCAGTGCCATCTGTACTGCCCTGGCCGGATGCGCGTACTTGGTGGCAAGGGCTGACCGTGACCTAGCTCCTGAGAGGAGGATGGAGAGGCTTCCAGCAGTGCGTGGTCCTCTTATCTGCCAGATTTTTGTAGGGGTTTTGTAGTAAATAGACCTGTCGCCGACATCGATGACGAAGCCGAGGAACTCTGAAAACCCCACTTGTTCCAGCACGATGGGGGCACCGTAGAAGTCAGCCTGGAGCAGTGCCTCCAGTGGGGGCGCCGGGTGACCTGAGGATGGAGAAGGGAAGATGACAAACCGGTTGTCCACATATCTCTCCAAGAAGACGTTGTGACTGATGTACCATTCATTGTTCATAGATACGCTGCCAGATGACTTCGTGCCTTGCTACGCAGATGTGGCTAAGTACCGGGCTGGGCTGGGAGCCAATTGCTGTACCATGGACTTGGCGCATGATGAGGGTCCCCACTTGAACATACATGCCTTGGAAGCTGGACTTGACGATGGTCATGATGTCCTCCATGTGGATGATGCGCGTGGTCGGTGTGCGTCCGTAGGATTGCTTGCCCGCAAACACCCGACTGTGGTGGGCAGTTGCCTGTGTTTCCACTGAGTACACGGAACTGGGCCGGTCTCGTTGGTGCTCGGCGAGTAGTTGCGCAACCGCTGCACACACCTGGTCCTGAGGAACACTGTTGAGGAAGCCGACTAAGTCGTCATTGTGGAAGGCAAGGGTGACTGTGTCGTCTGTGTTGTCAAAGTATTGCTTGATGTTCTGCCATATGCGTGGTGTGGGGTGTATCCCCCATGAGCGTTTCCATGTGTCTGCGGCAATCTCGCCGAGAAGGATGGCGACTGATTTGAAAAGTAGCCGGTGCACCACCTTGTGATATGCTATAATGGTGCGACCCGACTTCCACTGCTTTTTCCGTTTGAGAAAGACTTTTCCAACCGGGATGGAGGTGGTCTTCTTCCGGTATGCCCATTTGTACCTCTGCCGCAGGTGCTTCGGAATTGCCTCAAGAATAATGGCCGCTGCTTGATCGGGCTTCAGTGTAGTGGCTTCGAAGGTGCTGGACTGAAGCCAGGTATTGTGGAGGCCCTTGGCGTAGAGTTGGGGACAGAAGAACATGAGGTGGTGGTTGTCATGATCCTCGTTGTGGCATACAAAGTCTTGACCAAGGTGTCGATGAAGAATGTTGAGCTGATGCTTGGTAAGGAGCTGGTGAGTGCATGCATGTTTCCGATGTTGCTGGAATTGGCTGCGAAGGTGCTCCATGAGAGGGGCGTGGAACTGGTCCAGCGGGAGTCCGTGATGCAAGCACCATTTCCGTAGGCGTTCGTGAACTTGCACTTCGTAGACCGCGAAGTCCACATAATACGACGCCAGCGCTGAGGTGTAGTGAACGTGATGGGGCGTACCAGGAAACCGGAACTCATCTAATCCTGCTGCCACATGACCTTGAACATGGGATAGCCAGGGCTGACTTTTGAGCCAGGTGTCGCATTGGCACGATGATGGCCCAAAAGACGTCAAGGGATAGCAGTCTTGAAATGGCGAGTAGTTCCACATGACTGTGTGGACTCGGGGATGAGGAGTCTCAGCGAGCTTCGTGCTCGGTAAGTGGAAGGGAAGGGCCCAGTTGCGTTGGTCGATGACGAGACGACGAAGAACTTCTCTGGTGGTCCGTTGATAATCTGGGTGAGACAGCCACGGTAATCGCAATAGCAGGTTGAGCTTGGGTTGCTGTAGTTGTCGAAAATCAAGAACTCGACGAAGAATGTTGCGAACTCGATGCCGAGGAGGCTGTTCCACATTGCCAGACAACCTGTAGATGGCATAGATGTCCAGGTCCGAGTGCTGTCCGCTGCGAAGTCGTTTTTCTTCTTCCCAGGATTCAATGTGCTCCGAGGTGAGGCGGGCAATGATGGACCACGCCTGATTGTGTTTGAGCGCCACTCGATGAAAATTTCGGCCATAGACTGTGCAGCTCCTTCTTCGGAGCCGAAGGAAGAGGCGTTTGCCGAATCTGGACCAGATTTGTTCAGCAAGAAACCTGGTAGCTGTGTATCCGGTGGAGATACGCTTGTATCGCCGATGAATGTAGGGCCAATTGAGGGACGGCTGATAAATGCTGATCAGGGCATGCTCTTGAGTCCAGGTGACTGTGTGGTCGGGGTCGGTCAGGATGACCCAGGTGGCAAATTCATCACAGTTGCCGAAGTGATGCCACCATCTGAGTGCTGGTTCAGCATTAATGAATTGCCCATGTTGAATGCCCAGCAACTTGGCTCTGTGCTCTCGGCTGGAATAAGTGATGCTGGTACTGCCAATGTATACATCGGACTGCGGGTTGACTGAGCGCGGAAGGTCAGGGCGGAGTTCTACTCGCTGCTTCCAGTACACCGCAGTGGATGTGCAAGCGTCGTAGTCGGCGCCTGAGTTCTGTAAGTGCATGTGTGGGACGACCGTAGTGATGAACCATGAGCAGTGTGGCTAGGGACTCGGCCCACATGGACAGTTGCTTGTTGACCATCGGCATGTTGAGAACTCTGCGACACGTAATGATGATCAGGTAGAGAACCTGATAATATTGGTAGGATGCGTTGACATCGAGTGGATCACCGAGTCTTAGTGCAATGAGCGCAGTGAGGTAGGGAAGGAAGTGGTCGGTGCCGTGTTGCAAGCTAACTGGCCACATGGGTTCAGGGATGCCATAGTGTTTGGCAGCGCCGCATAGTTCTGAACTTGCATACTTGCCGAAGAGCTGCAGGAGAAACACCGTTTCCGGAGACTGGATGACCGGCATGGCTTGGCCATATGTAGCAGGCTTGAGCACCGATGTGCTAATTGGGGTCAACTTAGAACTACACAGGCTTGCAAACCCCCGAGAACCTAGAACGAGAAAAGGAGAAAAAGCAAAGGAAGAAAACAGGGCAGGTTCCGGGCACACCTGAAAAGTCAGACTTGAGGGAACCACAACGTCCTAGCGAAAAAGGCATCGGGGAGCAGTTTGATTTGGACCGCGCGCCTAGCAGTGGGGCCTTTTGTACCAGCCGGTTCATAGTTTGCTAACGTCCTCCATCGTGAGCGCGAGCATCGCTTCTCTCACTTGCCGTACATGTACAGTACCGTGATGAACTGTAGGAGCGCTCGTTTCGATCCCTTACTCACCAGCGAGATAGTCGCCCCCCACTTGACTGCAATGGTTTTCAACTGCTCCACCGTGTCCGATGCCAGCTCCTGCTTGACGAGGTCGAGATAAGTCGCTTGGTTGGACAGCGTGCGTTCCTGCAACCACGCTTTGAAGACTTTGTCCGTGAGACTGGTGGGAAGTGGGACCTGCTGGCCCTTGGGATTGCCCTGACGTAAAAGCTCTGGATCTAGGGTGATGTCCGGGGCGGCCTCTGGAGTCTTGCGCTTGGCCGGGCGTCGTTTGGGAGCTGGATCAGCCTCCGGAGAAGGGACTGGTAGGGGGGGCCCATGAGCATCCGACATCGCTTTGTTGATATAGAGGGACTGGTCAGAACGGCCAGGTGTAGGAGTCCAGGAAGTGGTCTTGGAAGGAGGCGAAGATGGCTGCTTCTTGTCCGGTGTGAGAGTGATGCCTTTGCTCTTGTAGCGCTCAAGCTGATGTTCCAATTCGGCAATTGAGGTTCTCCTGCTTGGCGGGCTGCAGGGACTCCATGAGGTCCACGATTTTGAGCGCGAGCGGCTCCATGAACTGCATAGCCTCATTGCGCTTGTCTGGCGCATTGTCCGGGTGAAGGGAGCGGGCTGTCCGATCAATGTCGACTTCCCTGCCTCGCAAGGCTTTGAGGATTGATGTCAATAGCACCGCCTCGGCAATTGTCTGAGCCATTACCGGTGTGCTGCATCGCCCGTTCGATAGCGCTCGGAGCGCGTGATCTTCTGCTCCTCCACGAAGAAGACGCGTCAGCGGAACGTCTAGAATTGCTGTTCCTGCGAGTCCGACCCTGCGAGACCACTGAGTGGGTTGAATATGACGGTATAGTTGCAGGCCGCGGACTTCCGTTTTGTCGAGAAAGATGTCATCAGATTGAAAGGTACCGGGAAGAAGTTGCGCATAGCGAGGCTGAGCATACTGCGTTGTATCGCCTTGGCCTAGGGGTGCACGGGGCTGAAGTTGAACTGGTGGTGCTGGTGGTGGGGGCCGAGAACCTGTCTGTATGTGGGTCGTGCCACCGCCATGATGGTTGTAGAACTGGCCAGGAGGCTGCGGTGGGAACTGGTAGGCCATATGTGGAGGCCGAGGAGGATTGACCCGGGGTACTGCTTCCTCTCGAGGTTGGTGCTGCATGGGTTCCATCCGGTTGGAGCTTGAGTAGGCTGCTGTCTGGGACTGCGGGACCGACCATGATGGAAGATGCGAAGACATCGGTTGCGAGGAAGGGGTTGCCGAAGTCGCCGGCCATGAGTAGGGCCACTGAGAGGCCATCAAGGGATGGTCGTTTATCTCTGGCACTTGCTGATTGATTGACCAAACGCTGGGCATGCGGCACGGGTTGACACGTTGATTGTTAAGAAAAAGCGATCAACACATGCGGATCAACACGGGACCAAGGAAACCACGTCAAGAAGGCCAGCAAAATAAAGTCGTGCTTGCGTCAGAAGGCCCCGGCATGCACTTTTTGTCGCAAAATGCTGCCGGCGGGCGGAGACGGCAATGTGGTATTGCAATGAAACATCATTACATGTCATCAGGTGCAGCAGTTCGTCTGATCGGGTTGCCGGTGTAGCAAGACCAGCGCATCGATAAAGCTCATGGAAAGCATGACTGCCGAAGTGGTAGATTGGTCATCTGGATCATTGCCTGATGCAGGTTCACGAGCGGAGAATACCTGTGGGTGGTTTCGCGTCGGTAGGCCATGCGAGTCCAACGATCTGGCTGGCTTCTGGAATCACCAGCCAACACTTGCCTGCAACATAGTGTGTGACGTCAGGACGCTCACTGGAATCCAACGCCTCGATGCAAGCTCGTTCTCCCCCTCCACGAATCGGCTGACAGGTACCGACAGCGCGCCCGAACAGCAGTAGTTGGGCCATGTTGAAAGACATACTCCAGACTCCAGTTCTGAGACATCATCCGGGCTATTTCTTCAGCGTCATAGTCGGCGTGTCCTGTGATCTTCCATCCTTGGGCGTAAAAGGCTGGGCACTCCGAGCTGTGCTGCCGGGAAGGATGGATCTGCCGGCTTCGCAGTATGCCTCGAGAGCGTGAGCCCAGAGCAGCATGGGTCGCGTCTTCGTTGGTTCTTTGAGCCTAACTGTGGCGCCGAGGTAGGGGACGGTCAGCATGAACCAGTGTGGAGTGATCTTGGAGTAGTGATGGTCCGAATTGACCTTTGCATAGGCCAAGGTGGAGTGCTGAGACGGTATTCCTGCTGCATTTAGGGTAGCGGCCACATACTCCAGCTGCTCCTGATTAACCGGGATCCCGTCGTGGACGTGCTGCGAGGCAAGTGCCTGAAGTTCTCTCCTTGTGGGTTGGGGAGCAGGATCAGCGGTGGGTATGCCCGTGGATTCGGACGTAGCTGAGTGCTTCTCGAGGACAACTCCGTAACTGGATAAGCACCGGTGGTCTTAGGAGCTGGAGCCGATGGAGCACTGCTTCTGCTGCGCGGAAGTGGGGACCTGTTGCTTCTCGGTCGCTGGGATGAAGCTGTAGTCGCTGAAGTCGCGGGAGTGGCGAGAGCTGCTGCTGCCGTGGATGAGCGATCCGACCGTGCGTCCCTTCGGGAGATCGGTGGTGGCGTCCTGGAGCGAGCTCGACTTCGGCGTTGTGGGGGCACTGACTTGGAGTAGGGGGAAGCTTTGTGGGAACGTGATCGTTCGCCCTCCGTTGTGCGGCCTGGTCTTGCCGGTGGGTTGGCCGGTGGCAGCATCTGACTGGATGGATGAGATGCCGACGATGTAGGTGTCGGAGTCGGTGCTTTAGTCGTGGTGGTCACTGGCTTTGGCACTGGGGTGGCCTGGTTGGGAGCCGAGGGCGTTGTAGCTGGCTGTGGAGGTGTAGGACCTGATACTGCCGCTTGCTGAGAGACCGTGGGAGTCCGCAGGGTTGCCGTAGAGGTCGGTGCGGTAGCCGGAGTCGGACATGCTCATGCTGTAGCTGGAGCCGTTGGGGTTGCTGGGCGCGCCTTCACCAGGATTCGCGGCAGTGGGCCAGCAGCCGATCCAGGCCGGGTGGGAGAAGCAGAAATAGGCACCGTTGCGACACGAGGAGCAGGGGATGGAGCCGAAGGTTTTGCGGCCATCGAGATGCCGGACGACGTGCCAGTAGTGCTGAAGGTCGGTGCCACAAGTGTACTCCTGCTCGGTGATGCTGTCTGGCTCACTGGTGATCTGGGTGGCGTAGGACCCGCTGTGTGATTGGTGGCCTTCGACATAGGGCCTGCTGAGTTCGACATCGGACCTGCGTTGGGGCGTGGCATCTGTTGCCGACAATTGCGAGCCAAGAGCAAGCTGACGGCGTCATGAGTTCTTGCCTGATGTGTCGGGCGGTCTGGTGGTTAGTCAAACAGTTTGTTTGACTGAAAGAGGTCCACGGAAACAGTCAGGGGTGCCGAAACGTCTGGGAGAAGTCCAAGCCTGTATTGAGAAGGTCAGCTGGAACAGTCAATCGTCACGAGCGACAAGGTCCGGTAACTGTCTGTAGAAAATGTCTTTGCATGAGTCGGAACAGATGCCCACAACAGGGATCAAGACACTGACCGAAGCCCGGACGCAGTGCCTAAACACACTTGATATGAGACGGCAAAACTGCGAAGGTGCACCCCGAAACGTAGGAGGACGCATGCACGGAATCAGGTTGGAGTTTCGGCATGGCTCACTCAGGTCGTCGTTCCCGACAGCGGGCATCCTCTTCAACGGAGTGCCAACACCCAGCTGTCAGTACTTCACGCCGTTGTTCACCATGGTGGCACCCGACTCCAAACACAAAAGGACAGCGGAAGCCCCTTAGAAACAGGGGGGCCACACACACACACACACATACGCGCTGAGCAGCGGTCCTCGCTGTCAAAGCAGCTGTGCCCGGCACGGGGCATTTGCCCGGAGTGTCGCACCGCTGCCTCAGGTCACTCAGAGGCCCTACCAGATCAGACCCCCGCAGCCCAATTCCCAGCAGCGGAGCAGCGTGCTCGAAGCAAGCCCTAAACCTAAAGAAGACAGGAACAGGTTTACCTATCAGCAAGTTGATTCAGCCAGCAGATTTTGCCAGCAGGCAAAAGCCAACAATCCATCTACCCGATTGCCCTCACCGCAAGGAGTGCATGCCCAAAGGGATGCGTCCCTTGAACACGCGCTGTCGAGGGCTCCGAGTGAAAAAAAAAAAAAAGAAAAAAAAAAACATAAACTTGAGCCCTGGACCCGCAATGCCTATCCGGCCCTTTGCATGACATCGCCGGATATGTTGTGCAGCCCATGAGCCGAAGCCAGGGAGGATGCAAAGTCCAGCCGGCCCAGAGGCGGTGTGGGTGCTGCTCGCACCACGGCCTGCCCAAGCAAAGGTAATTGGGGTTCGTATCTTTTCCTTTGGTTTGCCTCCGAAAACAAATAGGCTTACCCTCAAAAGACACCCTCGTTCATGGGCTAAGTGTCGTCCTTCGTCCAGCTCTCCCTGCTGTTGCCAGCAAAGTTGTGCAACCTCCCCCGACAAGGTTATGATGGGTGCGCTATGGAAGCGCAGTGATGAACCGCCGCAGTCCAAGTGTCTAATCTTGGTACGTCTGCTGGCATTATGGGAAAAGGGTGGCATTGCGATGGAAAACGTCAAGTTGGTGCTAGTGGGGTATCTTGCAACTAGCTTTCTGTTGCGACGTGTCGAAATCAGTGGGAGCACGTCTTAGTTCAGCCCAAAACAATGTTCACATGTGCCAAAATGACCACTCCTTTGGAGGACTCAAACTAAATAAAACAAATTCGAAGCAAACGCCAAAAGAAGGCCCATGCAAGCGGCATTTTTAATTTCACGAAACCCCATTCCCTAACTGAACGAGGCTTGGGCCACAAGCAATTGCTTCCTTTTTTGCCCATTGCTGTGAACATTCGCCTGATGTTACTGATATGGCACACCTGGTGTAACCCCCTCCCCTTCGTCGATCGTTAGTTGCTTGGATGCCCAACGAACATCTCTGCAACTGAGGCCCAAGCTGTGCCTTCCTCGCGGCGCTCGCAAATCAAAAACTCGCTGACACGTCAATGTCCAAGCTCAGGGGAATTAAAGATTCCCCGGTTTTGGGCACGTCCTTTTTTACCCACCGGCGCCTCGGCCGTGTCTATGGTGGGCTTCACCATCTCCATTGGCGGCTCGCGCCGGAAGACGCCGCCAACGTGGACTGGTGGTCTGAGGCTTTAGGCCTCAGGGCTTATGGCGTCAACCGACCCCCCATGGTTCCTCTGGACGGATCGCGAGGCATCCTGAAAACTCTGCCACATGTGTTCCAAAAGGGCGAACAAACAGCCCTTGAGGAATCCCTGCATTGCATGATCCTGTTGCACGTTGCTTATCTGTTCTAGCCTTTGTTTTCCTCCACTTTCTCATGTGCTTGTGTGTGTGCCTGTCATTTGGTGAATGCATCACGGCATTCTCTGGAACCACTTGCCTTCTGGAAAACATAGTTGAAGGTCCTCAGCCCAGCTTGGCCCATGTTATTTTGGGCATTCTTCGCCGAACCCATGCTTCACCGATTGTAGTGAAAAGCCAGCGCGGTGCAGCTTCATTTCATTGCCCTTTCTCAGCTTAGTGGTTCCTATCACTCTTGCCGGTTTTGGCATGCCCGCAGGCTCAAGGCAAAAGAGTGCAGCTTCCGCAATTCTGCAGGAATGACTTCACGCTCCTTTTCCCGGATGTGACATCTTCTTGTTTGAAAAACACTAGGAATCTGGAGGCATTTTCTGCACTTGCAATCCCAAAAAACTCTCTCCCTCTCGCTCTCTCTCTCTCTCTCTCTCTCTCTCTTTCTCTCTCTCTCTCTCTCTTTCTCTTTCCGCGCCATCTTATGATAGCTGGAGTGCTGAGGCATGGTGCCAGATTCAGCATCACGCAACAAACACGCACACACACACACACACAAACGTTACAGGGCAACAGCCTCAATCCAACTCCGCTTGTCGCAGGTCAGTCATCCCTGCAGTCTGCCACAAACAAGAGATGGAGACGAGCACCCCCACCTTTTCGGACAACAACGCCCTCGCCTCAGCTAGTGCATCTTCTCCGTGAACACATGCTCGTCCGCGAGATCAAGCCTTGACTGGTTAAAAAGGCTTCTGCCGCGTGTAGTGTGGTGTGGGATCGAACTGTGTGCTCTTGATTGGTGTTTGATGGCCAGCCAAGCCAACAAGCCCCATAAAAGTACATGCGTAATGGGCACTACTACAAACCATCAGGCCTGCCCCATGAGTAAAAATGCTGGCGCAAGTCACACTGTCAAACTCAAACCATGCCAGCATCCCGCAAGCAGCCTCATCGCCCTCTTCAAACGTGGCATGAAGTGGCATCCAGTTGCGCAACCCGACGGTCAGCTCAAAGATCTTCGGTGAAAAACATGTGAGCAAACGACACCCGGAAAAGAACATGCAAAACCCTGCGTACGTTATGTGGTCAGCAAGTCAGTTGGCTGGTTGGTTCGTTTGCCAGCGAGTTAGTCAAGCCAGCTAGTTGGCTTGTCAAAAATAGGTAGATAGTTGGCTACCTGTTAGCTAGATGGTTTGCTTGGCCAGCCAAGTACTTCGTGGCAACTATCTTGCCAGTTACTAGCTACGTGTGTCAACCAGCTTGCTGCGCAAGCGCAGTGTCGGAAGTGCACAAAAGTTCGCCAAGCTTACAAGGCCTTTATCATGCCCTTTATTTATAATCTTCTGGCGCAGGGACTTAGTGCCCAACTCCCGTTCTCCCGAGAAACTACATGCAAAGTGAACACGTGACCCATGCTTCATGGCATGGCAGTGCCCTAGATGCTTGCGAGTTCCTGCGCGTGGTTTGAGTTGTTCAACAGATTCTGCCTTGCAACTTACCAGTATGAGTACCAATCACTTGACAACAGGACCCCATGCTGCCCGCTTCCCTCCGCACATTTGCCGGCTCTGGCACGCTTCAGCACCTCCACGCCAATGCACTTGCATCCTTTTTGGGCGCTGGGGCATGGCTAGGCTTTCTGGCCATAAACTGAAGTAAGCTCGCGGCCCGGTTGGCCATTCGCTGCTTAGTGGAAGCACACCCGCTACTTAGGGACTCGCTCAGGCGCGCTTTCAGGGTGGTCCGGCGGGTGCAGCACGTTGTAAAGCTGCCTCTCCAGTGGAACCTCCTGGCCCGAATGTGCGGAGCGCATTAGGATGGCAAAGTAGATGACCTACCTCCAACAGCCTTGTCAGACACCAGTGCACATGTGAGCACTCATTTCATCTCAAATCTTGCACCTCAAGCTCCCTGCAAGAACAGCCCCTTGCTCAATAGGCTCAATCAGATTCCACACCAGCTGGGGGCCCCATGACAGACTTTGCCCCTCCAAATCGCCACTCGACTTTTTTCACCGCCCCGGCCACAAACAGATCCTCCCCGTCCGAGTCCGACCGATGTGAGCGGCGAGCCGACCCGAGCGCTTCCTCCCACAGGGTGCTCCAAGCGCCCATTGCCTCTCTGCAGGGCACCGCCTCCACCATCTGCCGCTTTGGCGCCGCGCGGTCCAGGCAAAGGCCCGGATATCTCTTCTTGCCACCTGGCGAGTTGTGGGCTTTGGGGTTTTCGGGTTTCGGACGTGCGCAAAAAAAATGTGTTTCAAGTTTCCTTTTGTTGGACTTTGTGAACTGTTTCTTGCTGGAGGGCAAAACGGGTGGGTTTAGTAGGATTGTTTACGGTTGGCTAATGGTTTGTTTTGGGCGGGCTTGGGGCAGTTTAGGTTCGCTTAGGATTGGTTTAGTTTGTTTGTCTTGTTTTTGGTTTGTTGTTTGTTTTTTGATGTTTTTTTGGTGTGGGTGAGTCGGTTGGGTTCAGGGTTTAGGGGTGGTTCGCGGTTCACGGTGAGTTGGTTTGGGGTGGGTTTAGGGTTGGTATTCTGGTTTAGGCGTTGTCTGGAGAAGATCCAGGGTTACAGTACAGGGTGAATTTAGGGTTGGCTTTGGGCTGACGAGGCCAACGGCAAACCCACCAAGAGGCACAAAGCGAGCCACAAAAGCCACGAAAGCAAATCTTACACGCAGAAAAGCGTCCTCCTGTTCAAAACCAGCAAACAGGTGTGTTGGCAGCCTGGCGGTTGCAGAACATCTTCACAGGGGCAGCACGGCGACACATTGTTTAACGTCAGGTTCAACAAGCTCACTCACCCGATGCTATTCCACCTGTTTGGAGAGAACAAGCCTTTCATGTCGAATCAGTTGAATAAGTGATCACCGTCTTGGTCGCGAGGCAACGCCCATACCTCATGTATGTAACACGTGAAGCGGGAACTTGTCCCCACGATCTATCATACATCAGCTTAAGCAACTTGGCAAGAAATGGTAAAGTTTTGGCTGCAAATGTCAACACCGCGCGCTTAAATGCTTTCGGCGCAGTACCTGATGCACCCTGCAAAGGGCGATTGGTGCCACCCAGGGGGTGTTGCACACGGAAAGCAGTTCTTGCACTGCCTCTCTCAAATGTACGTGATTACTAAAATTCGCCTCTCTAATCAACATGTCTTGGGGCCCGTCTGCCAATGAACCAAATTCCGCACAGCATATTGCACGACGGGCAAGACTTCCCACCCTGTGCCTTCCTTCCCCTGAAGCAAAAAATAATGCAACCACAACATGTCCAAAGACCTTCCGGAGACCAAGGCCAAGGCGCTTTCTATCCAGTAGGACATCCGCCTCACCGCCACCCGCTCGTCCGTGAGCTTCACCAGCTCAAAGCGCTGCAGCAGGCTGCCGCGGTCGCACGGCGCCGCCACCGCAGTGGCAGCGCTGCCACTGAAACCGCCCTCTGCCGCGAGGCAAAGCGCCTGGTGGTGATCGGGGGCGAGCAGTTTCAGCTGCTCATGGCCCTCCTGCAGGGCTCTCTCGCTCTCTCTCTCTCTCTCTCTCTCTCTCTCTCTTTCTTTCTTGCTTTCTTTCTCTCCATCGAATGATGCAAAATGTTTTCCTCCAATCCCTTGCTGCCCTCCCAAATGTCACCTGCCAGGCCATGCTGCAGGGCCCGAAGACCAGGGGGAAGGTTCCCCCAGGGAGCTGGCGCTGCAGGTCTGGCAGCAAACAGGCGTCCTGGTGGACCAGGACAGTGCCGTCGCCGTGGGCACGGGCAAAGAGCGCCTACCAGAAACCCACTGCGGGTGAATGGCGAGGAAGCGAACACAACCGCAACACAGGGATCTCCCGAACCTCAGATTGACACCCTGCCTGGCTATCCGAGAAGCCGCACGGTGCCAGCTCTAGACCGGAAGGCCCCTCCTCCACCTCACCCAAGCACATGGGTTCTTCAGGAGGAGCCTGGGCCCAGCACAGCGCTGTGCCATGGTCCCCCAGGAACTCCTGATTGTGCATCCGGAGCTCCGGTTCGTGGCAGGAGTAGAGCCTCACAACCCCCCCCCCCCCCGGAAAAGGCGCAGCCCAGCAGGGGAAAGACAGCAAGGTCATTGCTACAACCACCACCGTCCACACACCACACAGCACACGACAAGGCGCAACACAACACAAACTCGACTGAAAACAACACTCAAACAGCAACAAAGCAGCCACAATGAAACAAGCAACGGCGCCAACAAACAGAGAAACCAAAGTCAGGAGCGGAAGCAACGAAAAAAGAAACTCAGACAGACGGACGGACGGAGAGACAGAGAGACAGCGCAGAGAAACAGAGACAGACAGGCTGACAGACCGACAGAAAGACAGAGAGACAGCAAGGCAGAACAGCAGAAAAGCAGAAAAGCCAAAAAAGAGAAAGGCAGAAATACAGAAAGACGGAAAGACAGACAGGCAGCCAAACAGCCAGCCAGCCAGCCAGCCAGCCACACGGACCGAGGGACAGACAATGACAAACAGTGACAGACAGACAGAAACTAAAAACAAACAGAAATCAAGAAAGACGCTTAAAAAAAGAACAGAAGAAAAGAAAGCAAACAACAGAACAGAACGTAACAAAAAAAAACATGTCGAGGGGCGGAAAATGCAAAACAACATCAATGAAGGAAGAAACAACCGAATGACGGATATGCCGTACGAACGACCGCCCAAACGAACGAATTGAATGAAATAATGACATGACACTAATTCAACATGAACATGAAATGAAACGAAAGGACATGCCATGAACATGAAGTGTAGCGAAACGACACCCTACACATGAACAAATGGCTGGCCAAACAAGCGAACTAATGAATTGAATGAAACACATGACATAAACTGAAATTAACATGAACTTGGCATGAAACCAAATGACATGACATGATCATGTCAGTGGTTCTGTTATGAATCGAAATGACATGACATGAGACAAACATGAGTATGCAGTGTGCTGACGCCAAACGCATGAAGGAATGCGTGAAGCGCATAACTACGTGAATGAATGAATGAATGAATGAATGAATGAATGAATGAATGAATGAATGAATGAGTGACAAAGAAACAGAGTGGGAGAGTGTGAGAGTGAAGAGTGAGGTGGCAGTGAGAGAGTGAGAGAGTGAAAGAATGAGTGAGTGAGGGAGTGAGTGAGTGAGTGAGTGAGTGAGTGAGTGAGTGAGTGAGTGAGTGAGTGGGTGGGTGGGTGGGCGGGCAAGCGGTGGGTGGGTGGGTGAGTGTGAGCGGGTGATAGGAAGGAAGGAAGGAAGGAAGGAAGGAAGGAAGGAAGGAAGGAAGGAAAGGAAGGAAGGAAGGCAGGCAGGAAGGCAGAAAGAAAGAAAGGACGGAAGGAAGGAAGGAAGAAAGAACATAGGAACGCACAAACAAACGAACGACCAAATGAAGAAACAAGAGCAAGTAAAAAGAGAAAGCAAGAAAGGAAGGAAGGAAGGAATAAGGGAAGCAATAAAGGAAGGAAGGAAGAACGAAAGAAAGAAAAGGGAAAGAAAGAAAGAAAGAAAGAAAGAAAGAAAGGAAGGAAGGAAGGAAGGAAGGAAGAAGGGGGTAGCAGGGAAGGAGGGAGGAAGGGGGGATGGATGGAGGGAGAGAGAGCAATAAACAAGAGAACGAAGAAATAAAACCAGGAAATGGAGTAGAGACGGAAAGACTCATACACAAACCAAATTGCCAAAATGTATCCTAGCAACTGAAGAACTACATGAAAACAAAAAACAACGCCTTGTCTTCAACCATAGGGGCATAGGCGTGTTGCCCTGGCCAGCATCCAGGCACATGCCGCCTGTACCCAGCTGCTTCCGGCCGGCGCTATCTGCCACGATCTCAAGCCGCACGCTGCGGCTGCAGTCGCCCCAGAACAGCTGCTGCCCCTGGCGACAAGTGACGACCATTGATCCGCTCAGGCCCTGCTGCGTTTTTGGGCAGATGCATACCACAAGCAATACGCATGCATTGTAATCCCGAGATCAGGTGGAAACCTGACAACTATCTGATGGGCCCTTGTGGTACATTGGCTCCTCATGCCGCCCCCAAACCGTGACCCCATCGCCAGCCCCCGGCCCCCCCCGTCGCCTTGATGACCAAGCAGCCGGAAGCCGAAACCAGGCGCAAAGTTCCCTCACTCAGCTCCAGGCGAGCAAAGCTATTGTCACGGCCTCGCGCGAATAAAAATCATGAAAGACAGGATCCAGAAGGGTTTCGTTGGGCTGTGCTCATTGGAGGATGCAGATTGAGCTATATTGTCCCGGCCTATTTCGTTCTCTGGTCTGGGGAGTCACTTGTTTGCTTTACGAATGTGGCGTGTTTAGGGTTTAGGGCTTTGTGTGTGTGGTTAGGCGAGAGGGAGGAAAAAAAAAGAAGGTATAGTATGTATAGTCAAGGACAATAACAAGCTGTGGTGTCAATCCATCTCACGGTTAACATAATGTGAATCCAGTGCAAAGCAAATGCTTCTGCCGACTGCACATGGGTTCTTGGATGCCTCTGCTTTCCGCCCGAGCCCAGGACCCACCTGACAGGAAGGCGACGTCCCTTAGGGAACCAGCGCCCAGCAAGCAGTAGTCAGGCTGTTTGTCCTCGAGGTGGGGCGCCAAGATGAGGCCATCCCTCAGGCAGGCTACAAAGTGTGGCTGTCGTGCACGCCTAAGACCCATATGTGAGTCCGCGTGCTTCCAAATGCATGCCTGGGATTGTGTAATGAAGAGGTTGTGCCATGGGTGCTTGCCAACATGGCTGAAAGTATTCCAAGCGCAGCCGAACTCCTGCCCCAAGGACTTCTGATCCGAGCAACTCCTGGATGCTAAACTCCTGGAACTGGCTGCCGAGCAGGGCGCAGTCCTGCGTCAGCAAATGCGAGCCATACCTGAGTGGGGCAGCCAGGTGTCCAAACCAGTTTGCAAACATGGTTAACTCTGCCAAGTGATGTCACCCGCCATCAGGGCGAAGCACAAGCACAAGCACAAGCTGACAGACCGTAGAGGGCAACAAGGCAGCTGGCAACCTGTGCGGGTGACGACTGAAGCCAAGCAACGGCAAACAACAATGGCCTGATGGCATTTTACTAGAACCCTCAGGGTCGGGCTCTTCAAGGTGTGCACTGCCGTGCTAGTGCGGGCTCTTCCGAGCTTCTGAAGGCCGCGGAAGTCCCCAAATGTCAAACGGACAAAGGCTTCAAACCATCCACCGGAACCACCCGGTGGATTGGGCTGGCGGATTCAAAGGGCAAAGGAAATCCCTGGACCCATGCGAGGAAACGAGGGCCCTTCGTGGCCAATGCCATCCCTGTCAGAACCCGTTCCAAGGCACCAAGCAAGGCAGAAGTTGGCATTCCAAATCTTCAGGCCACTGCAGCACTCAAGGTCCTGGCAGGCTGTGGAATGAATGCCCAAGCCACATACATGGTCATTTACTTTATGGGGAATATGCGCGAGCATGTACAATACGTGCCGTGAAAGTCATATAAGCACATATGCAACAAATGCAGGATAAGCAAATGCGTCGGTATGAACATGCGCTTACAAAAGAGAGACATCTATGTACACAAATGTGTAGTAATAAATTGATGTGTGGGCGGGTGGTTGATGGAGAGGCTGGCCCTGTCCTCCCGTGAGAATGCATTGGAATAATGCCACCGCTGACCCTCGTAGCCCTCGATGCAATCGGAGAGATAGACTTTCCCCGAGTGCAGGTCCAGGGTGAGGCACAAGCCGCTGGCATCTTTCCTGGATGCAACATGCCCTTGCACGTCCTCCAAATGGGATGCTTTGAGCGGTGTTGAGTGGCTTCCAAACAGCAACGCAAATGTCAAAGCGTTTCCGAAGACAGCTTTTTCGGGCCAGCATCAGATGGAAGACGGTCTCTGGCAACATGCCGGCGTTGAAGAAGAGCTTCTCAAACCTGTGGATGTAGTCCACAAAACTACCACACTTGAGCCGCTGCTTCAACTCATCGAAGTAGTCCATGCTGCCCACGTCTATGTTACTGAACTCCTCAGCTAAGGCGCCCAAGTGCTCCCGAATTCCTCTTCACATTCGAGAAATACTCGTCAGATTTCAAGGGCGCCCTCCGAGCCCTGCGCAGCCTATGGAGTTTGAAACGAAAACCAATCCATACCGCCAATTCTCAACGATCCGATACAACTGGTTTGTACTTCATTAGCCGACATGGCCATGGCTTGGCAGCTAGTCCTACCCGGACAATGCTGGCCCCATTCTATGAAGTGGTTGTGGAGGGGCGCACCTTACACTCGAACAAGCGGAGAGGTCGATGTCCCCGTGCAAAAGTAATCCACTTTGCCCCCCCCAAAAAAGAAGATGGAACCATCAATTTCCTCTCCAGCTGCCGCACATCCACGGGAGGGCAGGTTAGGCCGCCAAGGCGCCGGGAAGCCCTGCACCTTTTGGAGCCAGGGGCCCATCCAGGCTGTGGCCGCGCGCAGGCGGTTGCGGAGGATGTGCTCCTCTGATAACCCAAAAAGCTGACCTACGCATCGGTGGAGGGAAACGAGGGAAAGGCAATGAGTTGAAGACACCTGCCAGCTCGGGCTCTCACAGCCTGCATTTTCCCCGCACGTGCCTGGCCAGTTTTGCTGCTTCTCTCTGATCAACAGCCACTGCACTTAGCTGACAACCTACAGGATCTTGCTTTCTCCTGGTGGGCCTAATGGCCCCAGCTGCCGAGCATAAATTCAACTAAATACAACATAAACAATCAAGTCGCCTACGTCGAGCACACTGCACTTTCCTTTCACACCGCTCGCCCAGCCCGTTTCCACCGCCCAACCCGCTCGAGGCTCCTCCGGGAGGTGGTAACGCAGCGTCGTCTTGGGCTTCGAGGGGTCGCGGTACATGTGCCTCAGAAAGCTCCCCGCAAGCACAAGAGCCTTTTTCAATTCAAATGGCTCGTGGGCAATGCAGCAGCTGTTCTCCAGGGGGGGCATCGTAGAACACGTCCAATCAAACTATATTATATTCACCATGTATTTCAATCAACATGGCATGAGCGCCGGTCTGGACCAGAAACAGCGCGCCTACTGCTTGTGCCCTCAAACTGCGCAGGAAACAAAGTCATGGATGTGCGAGGGCATTGAACATCATTGAGCCTTTCTAACTGGCTTCAGCAGCCACTTAGAACAGGCCGCGCTGCTGATTGCACGTTCGCAGTTAACGGCAACGATATGTCGCTGACTGCTAGCTGCCATGAAAGGAACAAACAACATCGCCTCTGCGAATCGGCAAAGGCTCGATTGTGCCCGTGCGCCCCCGCGCCCTCACACCGGGTTGGCAAAGCACCAGGTCACAATCATGTTTCTGCGCTGCCAAACCAAGAATGGATCGGAATTTCTTCCCCTGTCACCTTCAACTCGTCTCTTTGGGAATCCAAGTCCGCGCTGCTGGCGGCTCACCACACAGCTGCCCTCCCCCCCCCACCCCCTTCCACCACTGTCTGCCAGGGTGCGCCACCTGCGAGCCATTTGCCCATACAATCTCCCCGCCGCAGAGCCAGGTCCGCAGGGACTGGTCCAGGTTTTCCCCGCCCCAGAAGCGCATGGAGGGGTCGTATCCTGGCCGGCGCCACGCGTTTTGGTGCTCTCTCCCCCCTTCGAAGTGCCAGGGTCAGCCATTGGGAAAAAAGGACATGGCGACAACATGGGCAGTTCCGCTGGCCTTCGAGCGCAGGCTCCCCTCGCCCCATTTCCCCAGTTCCCGACCCCAGCCCCGTCCGCCGCTCTCGCGCCACCAGCTCCGGGTCATCGCCAGGAGGCCGCCACTCAAGATGGGGACCTCTGGGCCAGGGAGCAAATTGCCTCAGATCCCCAAGAGCCTGCGGGGAGTGAGGCGGATGGGTCAAGCACTGAGTTGGCTGGCCAGAACACATTCCATTTGTTTGTCTTGGGGGGGGCCAAGACAGCTACGCACAAACAGCTTCAAGTGAGCCAACGGGTAAGGGCGCCGAGAAGCTTCGCGTGCAAACCCCTGGGACCAAGCTTCATACAGTCAAATTCCTTTGCGTCAATCGACTGCTAGTTATCAACTTGCCGGGAAGGAGGCGGCCAGCGTGCCGTTGCCAAGCTCCGGAGGCATGTTTCAAAAACGAGCAGCATAGAAATACGATCTTTCATTCAGAACAGTGCCTTGCTTCAAATTCTAAATGACCCCAGAAGGCTCTTCAGCCACCGGCCAGGCACCTAACCCGAGTCAGCTAGCTCCCTGCCCGGAATCTGCCTGCAACCAAGCAGGGCTACAAACTCCAACACCTCCGGCCGGGTTCCCGGCACCGAGCTGCACCAGAACATGTCCGCTGACCAGGACAGGCACATCTTCTTGCCCCCCTCCATGGTGCCTATGGGCATCTCCTGCACCAATGCAGCGGCCAATTTCTGTTTGGTTTCTACCCTGCTCATCTTGCCGCGATTCCAGTGCGCAAATCCCCTCTTGCACTTTCCGCAGACAGCATTTCAACGAAAAGCTGTATGAGGTGTTCATCCCTCCCTCTGCCAGAGCCATGTTCCTGCAAGCAATGCTGCAGCTTGCCAAGGCCCTTCTGGCAAAAGGACGCGTTTGGTTCCGAGCACAACACTATCCGATCACCTGCACCCTGTTGCTCAGCGGTCCCACCTCTGTTTGTTTTTTGGCGCGCGGGGCCGGAGCGCATCCTGTTGACTGGTGTAAGCAAGTGCGTGGCCACCAACTTGACAAGTGCGTAGAGTCGGCCCTGAGCCTGCTTGATCAAAGGAGCCTTGGGTGGGGGTACCTAATGTGTGCAATGCAGCCATGCGCTCATACTCTGCACATTCGTGTGCACCCCTTTTCAACCCGGTGCTCGACAGCCTAGGCTTGCAGTGTATGTTCTAGACGTATTTGGGCTCAGTTGAATTGCGTTTGCCGCTTCTCCCGGTGAAACCTCCCGACTGCCAGGAAACATAGCCGACTAGAAACAAGGGAGAAAAAGCCAAACGCGCTGGGGCCAACAGAGTGTGCTCAAACGTCCCAGGTGCAGCACGCCCCATGCGCCTGCCAGGTGTCCACATCGAGGCCCAGGATCTCGGGCATCACCACCCGCCGGCTGTTGGCCCGAAGGTGCTCCAACAGCGGCGCTGTCCAGTTGGCCATGGGCTTCACGTGGCAATCCTACCGACTCGCCGGGTCGCTATCGACGCCCCGTTTCGACGCCCTGTTTCGCTCTTAATCAAACCTTGATTGGATCTGAGGCTTTTCCATGGCCCCCAGGGGGGAAAAAAGGCGCCGGTCCAGGAAAACCACGGCGTCCCCTTTCGCCGCATCTGCGCCCATGCGCTTGGAGCTGATGAGGCCCACGCCCTTCGGGTTCCGCAGGACCCTGACCCGGTGCTTGCCGAGAAAACCCCCGCTGCGTTCCAGGTGCTCGGCCACCTGGGGCGAAAGACCCGAAGAACTCGAGGCATTGGCGCCTTCGAACAGCCAGTCACGTGTCAAAGGCGCATCCCTCCGCACAATACACGGTTTGCTCGGATTTGGTGGCCCCATTGGCTCAGATTTTGCAGGCTGAAAAATAATTACACCACAAGTATTGGACCACTGGACCAACCAGTGGTAAACTCCGGCTTGATCGCCTCTCTTTTTCCAGGCTAGCAAAAAATAAATAAATACAGGCGATGACGGTTGAGAAGCAAGGTGACATGAAACGTGTTAGGTTGCATGGGCACGAGGTGCGCAGCGCTTGCTAAACCTGTCGAAGCTACTGGGGGCACACTCTCATCATCCACAATGATTATCTCCACCAGCTCCTTGCAAGCCGTGAGTGCCTGCCAAATCTCGTAAGCAAGGTTGTCGTAAGCAAGGACTTCGCAAGTGATTCGTACAAGTGAAAGAATGATCACCAGAGCCCCACCCCCTTCCGTGTAAAGGTAGGCATCTCAGCAAGCTTTGGCTACCTTCAAGGTGAGTTCCCGCCCGGCTCCTCTGCTGGCGTTGTGTCCCAAATGGACAACACCGTCTCCCGCACGAAGCTCTCATTGGCACAAGGCAGTATGATCGAAAGCGTGTTCACCGACTCCGCCGGCGGGAGAGGGGCGGCGGTTTCATCTGGTGACTGCCTCAAGAAGGTCACCGGAGCCACGCAAACGTTTCGCATTGGAGTTGTTCGAGGTCTCTGCGTTTGCAAGGTTGGAACTAAGTAGCTAAGCAAGGCCAAGACCAACATGAGGGGCATCGAGGACTGGGACCAAAGTCCTTTTGAGAAATACGTGTAGCCCGGGGCCCTGGAACCTCTGAGAAACTGAGGGTGAGAAGTGAAAAGCAACGGTCCGTGCCCATGAGCAAGTTTCAAAGAGTTTCCGCTCCAATCTTGGGGGGGGGGGGCAGGGAATATTCAATATTCGACCCGATGCGTCGCCATGCATATTTTTTCAAGCTGTCTATTTTCCAGACTCATGATTGCAAATTAGTTTGAAACATCTTATATATTCACCAAGGTACATGGAACCTGACAGAGGCGCCCTGCTCTTGTGAATAGATCTCTCTCTCTCTCTCTTATGCACAGATCGTTGTCACTGCAGATCATAGCAGCAATCAACCTTCGATTCATCAAGTTACCATGAATCACCACATGTCCAGGCAGAGCCTGGGTTGGTTCTGCCTTGTGGGAGGCTTTTTTTTTTTGCATCAGCCGTCGTCAAGGGCCCACCAGCCCATCAAAGACGAGGGCCAGGCTGCGGCGCGCGGACGGACAATGGCGAACGCCTTCCCACTTGGACGGCCGAGGGCAGCGTTGGCAGAAGTTCGTGTATGTTTGGCCGCTTTGGCCGCCAGATTTGTCAAGGCTTGTTGTCCTCTTGGCCGTGGTGCTCTCTGCCCATGCGAGGAAACCGGAGGGCCAGCCATCAAGGGGAAGCCAAAGGTTCCAGTCAAGCGCGAGAGGTGGGCGAATGAGGAAAGAGCCGGGCTGCATATCGGGAGGATCTGGCATGCCAGAAAAACGACACAGCTGCGAGCATGTATGAACCAAGGCGGCGCCCTCGCCGTGTGCCCAGGCCGGGACACCAGGAGCAACGGTTGAGACTGCTTGACACCGGCAGTTGGCTCCGAACTACCGTTTGGCCCTGCATGGGGCCCTCTGGTAGCCGCGCGCACCAAACATGAAGACTTCTACCTGGACAAGCTCTGCCCGCGCAGTGTCCTCCATCTCCGTTTGGTCTTTGTGCGGCGCTTCAGCGTTAAGTTCGTTGTCAGCCATCGCACTACAACCTGGGTTGGTTCCTGGGCAACAAGTCTCTCAGCCAACCAACATGGGGCACGCATGTGCTGTTTAATCATTTGGATGCTGGAAGCAGCCGTTTATCGTGGGCCTCGGTCTCCTACAGCTTCCGCCCAGGGTTACGAAAGAAGAAAGAGGTGTGGTGCCTTCTTTAACCTTGCCTTTTCCGGAAAGCGCTCATCATGTGGCTGGGTGTTTAAACTCAGCGCATCAAGCCATGAAAAGCTCGGGCTCTTGCATGGATTCCGGTCGGCCAACTTGGCCATGAAATCAATTCTTGCATTGCCATCCTATTCCGCATTGGATAGGGTGTTGACATCTGTTCGGACCAGGGCAGTCTTAAACTAACATTGTTTTTAAAAAAATGGGACCAATTGCCCAAGTGGTTGGGCGCACGGTGAGGGCAAACAGGGGGAGCCCATATACTCCTTGCAAGGACTCTAGCAAGAACCGTTTCCGAAAATGATTGCAAGGGCTTGCAATCATTTGGGGCCCTGCAATCATTTTTAAGGGTGTGGGGATATGCTTCAACTAGTGCGTCAACTGCCCTGCAAGAGCAAATGCCGCCATGCCCCACACCCTCAACCAAGACCTAACGCCCACTCCCCCCACCCCCACCCCCACCCTCCCCGAGCGCAGAGCCTGGCCTTCCGACCGCCAGCAGCGCGTGGGCGCTGAGCAGCGCCCCAAGGCCATAGCTCAGCAGCAGGCGCAGCAGCAGCGGCGCGCGGCTCAGCTCCAAGAGGCCCACCACCCCCACCAGGGCCAAGCCTCGCTGCGAGGCGTCCCGCTGATTCCGGGAAAATGACTAAGTCTCGATATCCTCCAGTCTGGGTCTTGGGAACTCTTAAATAGTGGCTGCGCAGGTCGTCCGACATGGACATACCAAACTCCGAGTTTGCCTGGATTTGGTCAGTCAAAGCCGAACTTTAACATGAACCTTGCCAGAGAATCACCATGTTGTCAATGAATCAGGAACTTCAAAAACCGCGCCTGGGCGGCTGGCGCGAGGTGCTTGTTTGAAGGGGGGCCTGCAAGGGACCCAAGGCCGCCGAAGGCACCCAAGGCGTTTGGGGGCACCCAAGGCCACATCTCTTCCGTTTCCATTTTGTGCACGACCCCTCCAGCTCCGGCAAAGCGACTGTGACCCTCATCCGCTGGAAAGAATGTCCAATAGCACTTGGAGACGGGGTCAAGTCAGCCCAGCTCTCGCAAGGTCGTCGCATAATATGAGAAGCTGACGAACCCGCGCGAAGCCAACTCATTTGTTTCAAAACGCTACTGGGCAAACAACAAAAAGGTTCCTGGTTGTCAATTAACTTGCTGAAGGGATTTTCAAACATATACAACTCTTCCCAAAAAGGTGGAAGTGGCTGGCAAATCTGCACTGGAAAAAGTCGATGCCAACAACGAGTCCAAAACAAGTCCAAAAATATGTCAAACATGCAGCCGGCAGCCCGCAGCCCCACCTAATCTTGCACCTACCAACGATT
>CAUJNA010000913.1:60284-65284 GCA_963377175.1 Effrenium voratum | reverse complement strand
AAATGGCATCCGGAGAATGATCACCAAGCTCAACTCAACCAGGGAGGGCAGGGAGGCCCGCACACTTGGGGCCAAGAAAGCGCACGCAGCTGCTGCACATTCAGACAGCTGGAGCAACCAAGCTACGCGAAACACACAAGCTGGCAGGGCTACCGTTTGGGACTGTCTATCAACAGAGCACTCCTAAAATGCCACGTGGATTTGCCCGACTGGCGAAGAAAGCTTCCTTCACACCACCTAGAAAATCCAAGCGGGAGGATTGTACATGTTGCTTGTGTGCAATGGACAGAAAAAATGCCTCTCTCTCTCTCTCTCTCAGAAAATCGGTCGCGGTGCTTCAATTTGTTGCTTGGCTGATGCATCTTGGGTGCCCTCCTTCCTCCCTTGAGTGGAGTTGCCCCGCGAAACGGTCAAAACGAAATCGACTTCAAACGTCGAAACGATACAACATACACATCCTGTCCCTCTCCCTGCTGGCACTTGCAACTAAAGCCCGACTCACCTGCTCTTGTCTGAAACAAGACACGTGTCATTATGTGTCTGTGCCTCCCGAGGCTTGTCGCAAAACAGAACTGCAGGTATGCTTCAGCAATCTGCTTTTGCGCTGATGCATCTTGGGTGCCCTCCTTCCTCCCTTGAGTGGAGTGGCCCCGCGAAACGGTCAAAACGAAATCGACTTCAAACGTCGAAACGCTACAACATACACATCCTGTCCCAAGCAGACAAACACATCCGTCCGCAACAGGCCTTACCCTAGGCCTCACCAGACCTTCTCGGGCCTCACCGCGCAGCCTCCAGAATGGACTGCAACTTCTGGGCCAACATCATGTTGCCCTTGATCTTCAGCTTGCCGCCCATGAAGGCTTGCATGCCGTCCAACTTGCCTTCTGCCATGGCCATGAAGTCGTCATCCTTCATGGTGATGGTGCAGTCAGCAGTGTCCTCACCTTTCTTGGCTGATCCGCTGCCATTCTTCAGATCCAGGACGAACTTGCCATCTGCACCACCGTCGCTGATGATGAACTGGAACACAGCCCCTCCCATCTTAACGAGCTCTGGTCCCTTTGTCTTCACTGCTGCGCTCATCGCATCGAACAAAGCTGCGGACTTCATCCTGAGCTCTGGGCAGAGTTTTGCAAGTCCGGGCTGCCGATGGCTTGTGGCAAAACGGCTTCGGATACTGCAATTTCCAATTTGCTATCTCCCTGCTGGCACTTGAAACCAAAGCCCGACTCACCTGCTCTTCTCTGAAACAAGGCATGTGTCATAATGTGTCTGTGCCTCCCGAGGCGTGTTGCAAAACAGAACTGCAGGTATGCTTCAGCAATCTGCTTTTGCGCTGATGCATCTTGGGTGCCCTCCTTCCTCCCTTGAGTGGAGTGGCCCCGCGAAACGGTCAAAACGAAATCGACTTCAAACGTCGAAACGCTACAACATACACATCCTGTCCCAAGCAGACAAACAAATCCGTCCGCAACAGGCCTTACCCTAGGCCTCACCAGACCTTCTCGGGCCTCACCGCGCAGCCTCCAGAATGGACTGCAACTTCTGGGCCAACATCATGTTGCCCTTGATCTTCAGCTTGCCGCCCATGAAGGCTTGCATGCCGTCCAACTTGCCTTCTGCCATGGCCATGAAGTCGTCATCCTTCATGGTGATGGTGCAGTCAGCAGTGTCCTCACCTTTCTTGGCTGATCCGCTGCCATTCTTCAGATCCAGGACGAACTTGCCATCTGCACCACCGTCGCTGATGATGAACTGGAACACAGCCCCTCCCATCTTAACGAGCTCTGGTCCCTTTGTCTTCACTGCTGCGCTCATCGCATCGAACAAAGCTGCGGACTTCATCCTGAGCTCTGGGCAGAGTTTTGCAAGTCCGGGCTGCCGATGGCTTGTGGCAAAACGGCTTCGGATACTGCAATTTCCAATTTGCTATCTCCCTGCTGGCACTTGAAACCAAAGCCCGACTCACCTGCTCTTCTCTGAAACAAGGCATGTGTCATAATGTGTCTGTGCCTCCCGAGGCGTGTTGCAAAACAGAACTGCAGGTATGCTTCAGCAATCTGCTTTTGCGCTGATGCATCTTGGGTGCCCTCCTTCCTCCCTTGAGTGGAGTGGCCCCGCGAAACGGTCAAAACGAAATCGACTTCAAACGTCGAAACGCTACAACATACACATCCTGTCCCAAGCAGACAAACAAATCCGTCCGCAACAGGCCTTACCCTAGGCCTCACCAGACCTTCTCGGGCCTCACCGCGCAGCCTCCAGAATGGACTGCAACTTCTGGGCCAACATCATGTTGCCCTTGATCTTCAGCTTGCCGCCCATGAAGGCTTGCATGCCGTCCAACTTGCCTTCTGCCATGGCCATGAAGTTGTCATCCTTCATGGTGATGGTGCAGTCAGCAGTGTCCTCACCTTTCTTGGCTGATCCGCTGCCATTCTTCAGATCCAGGACGAACTTGCCATCCGCGCCACCGTCGCTGATGATGAACTGGAACACAGCCCCTCCCATCTTAACGAGCTCTGGTCCCTTTGCCTTCACCGCTGCGCTCATCGCGTCGAACAAAGCTGCGGACTTCATCCTGAGCTCTGGGCAGAGTTTTGCAAGTCCGGGCTGCCGATGGCTTGTGGCAAAACGGCTTCGGATACTGCAATTTCCAATTTGCTATCTCCCTGCTGGCACTTGAAACTACCTGCTCTTCTCTGAAAACAAGGCATGTGTCATAATGTGTCTGTGCCTCCCGAGACTTGTCGCAAAACAGAACTGCAGGTATGCTTCAGCAATCTGCTTTTGCGCTGATGCATCTTGGGTGCCCTCCTTCCTCCCTTGAGTGGAGTGGCCCCGCGAAACGGTCAAAACGAAATCGACTTCAAACGTCGAAACGCTACAACATACACATCCTGTCCCAAGCAAACAAACACATCCGTCCGCAACAGGCCTTACCCTAGGCCTCACCAGACCTTCTCGGGCCTCACCGCGCAGCCTCCAGAATGGACTGCAACTTCTGGGCCAACATCATGTTGCCCTTGATCTTCAGCTTGCCGCCCATGAAGGCTTGCATGCCGTCCAACTTGCCTTCTGCCATGGCCATGAAGTCGTCATCCTTCATGGTGATGGTGCAGTCAGCAGTGTCCTCACCTTTCTTGGCTGATCCGCTGCCATTCTTCAGATCCAGGACGAACTTGCCATCCGCGCCCCCGTCGCTGATGATGAACTGGAACACAGCCCCTCCCATCTTAACGAGCTCTGGTCCCTTTGTCTTCACTGCTGCGCTCATCGCATCGAACAAAGCCGCAGACTTCATCCCGACACTGGGCAGAGTATTGCAAGTCCGGGCTGCTGATGGCTTGTGGCAAAACGGCTTCAGAAATTCTAGCTTGCTGTCTGCACGGTGATGCCCATTGTCGAGCTCCGTGGGCCGGGCTGGCAACATAGCCCTTTGGTGCGGCCGAGGCGCCATGAAGTAAACGCTCTGCGGTTTCACATTTGTCGTGTGCAGGTCCTTCTCGCTGTCACTTGTGCCATGAGGCATGCTGACTGGGGTCTCAAATCATATTCCCAAGTATGCGCTCACTCTGTGATTTACAGTCGTTCTTTCATATTGTCTCTGGTTTATCCCTCTGAAGACCTCCACGCTCTAAACTACAGAGCGCATAGCACTTGTTTGATCACGTCAGCAATCACAACGCTCCCCCCTCTCCATTGGCTCCGAAGCCCCCAGAATGATACGTGGCTCGCCTCCGTGGAACGCTTCATGGCGCCCATCGGCCCATGGGCACAACATTGCACAAAGCAGCTTGACGTGTGGCACTCGGTTGCTTAAAACAGGCAGACCCACCTCCCATTCCCGGTCCTTGCTGGCAAACCGCCGCAACCGCAAATGTGTGCTTGACCTGGCGGATTTGCGATGGACGGCGGGCCCCAAGCCCTGTTGCAAGCCGCCACTTCATCTGACGCCCCTCAGTTCATGAAATGACTAGGCGCTGTCAAGGTTGGACTTGCCGCGCCGCGCGCTGAGGTGGCTTGCCATCCATGCCATCTGCAAGGCGGCATGGCTTGTTGCGCATGCTTAGTCATGGTCGCGTCAGCAGGCAGGTCAGACTCCCCAGGCATACTATGAAATACTGACCCCATCAGCCTTCGCGCCAGCAGCTGGCCAGCCAAAGGCACCTTAAAATGTGTGTGTGTGTGTGTGTGTGTGTGTGTGTGTGTGTGTGTGTGTGTGTGTGTGTGTGTGTGTGTGTGTGTGTGTGTGTGTGTGTGTGTGTGTGTTTGTTTGTTTGTTTCTTTCTTTGTTTCTTTGTTTCTTTGTTTCTTTCTTTGTTTCTTTGTTTCTTTGTTTCTTTCTTTGTTTCTTTGTTTCTTTGTTTCTTTGTTTCTTTGTTTCTTTGTTTCTTTGTTTCTTTGTTTCTTTGTTTCTTTGTTTCTTTGCTTCTTTGTTTTTGTTTTTGTTTCTTTTTTTCTCTTTGTTTCTTTGTTTCTTTGTTTCTTTGTTTCTTTGTTTCTTTGTTTCTTTGTTTCTTTGTTTCTTTGTTTCTTTGTTTCTTTGTTTCTTTGTTTCTTTGTTTCTTTGTGTTTCTTTGTTTTCTTTGTTTCTTTGTTTCTTTGTTTTTGTTTCTTTGTTTCTTTGTTTCTTTGTTTCTTTGTTTCTTTGTTTCTTTGTTTCTTTGTTTCTTTGTTTCTTTGTTTCTTTGTTTCTTTGTTTCTTTGTTTCTTTGTTTCTTTGTTTCTTTGTTTCTTTGTTTCTTTGTTTCTTTGTTTCTTTGTTTCTTTGTTTCTTTGTTTTTTTGTTTCTTTGTTTCTTTGTTTCTTTGTTTCTTTGTTTCTTTGTTTCTTTGTTTCTTTGTTTCTTTGTTTCTTTGTTTCTTTGTTTCTTTGTTTCTTTGTTTCTTTGTTTCTTTGTTTCTTTGTTTTCTTTTTCTTCTTTTTCTTTGTTTTTCTCTTTGTTTCTTCGTTCTTCTTCATTTGTTTCTTTGTTTCTTTGTTTCCTTTGTTTT
>CAUJNA010000913.1:35000-60184 GCA_963377175.1 Effrenium voratum | reverse complement strand
CAAGGATTCATCATCCAGTTCATTCCCCTTATAGTTAAGGGGGCCAACATGTGTCCCAATTGGACGTTGGCGGTGGGCGAACCCGGAGCGCAAGACTGGTCAAGGAAAAGACCCTGCTTCGAGGGGAAAAATCTTGGAGTCTCGGGGAACGGGGAGGCTTTAAAAGCAAGTGCTCAGCGTCAGTGGCTCAGTGACGCAACCAGCAACTAAAAAAGGCCGAGTGGGTCGCGCCAAACGAGTTTGCGACGGCAGGGACAATGCGCGGCGCAGCGCATTTTGACGGCAGGGCCATGCAGGGCCGTGACGCGGGGAGCGGTGGCTGGTCGAGTCAGGCCTCAACGCTTGACAGGCCGAGCTCTGAAGCCACGGCAACAAGGTGTCTTGCGTGCGACTGTTTCGCACGAAACGGACCTTTCTTTAAAACTGCGCCCTCGCGGTGCCGCGCCCTCGCCGCGGCCCCGCGCAGAATGCGCGATGACATCTTGTTTCCATTCCCAGCGCCGCATTCTGTGAGATTGGCATGCAGTGATCGTGGCGAGCTCGGTATGTT
This sequence comes from Effrenium voratum, assembly GCA_963377175.1. NCBI lineage: Eukaryota > Dinophyceae > Suessiales > Symbiodiniaceae > Effrenium > Effrenium voratum. The sequence goes on along the minus strand of CAUJNA010000913.1, from coordinate 59,634 downwards.
TTGCCCTGATGCCGTGGCAACCTTAAAAACACGCAAAGGCAGCACACGAATGACACTTCCGCATCTTCAGCTCAAAAGGCGCAGCTTGCAAGGGCGAAAGTAATACTGTGGATGGACAAACTCCTGCACCACCTAAGAAACCCTGGAATGATGATTCCCCTGTTGATACCGAGAAACAATGGTGTCCTTTGCTTTCAAAGTGGTGCAGGATTTCGTCCATCCACAGTAGAGATTGGGCAAGAGAGGGTACAGAGCATCATGCGAGGCAGCATCACGCGCAGCACCATGAGCAACGTCATGCAGAGCGTCATGCGCAGCATCATGTGCAACATCATGCGCAGCATCATTTGCAACATCACGCGCAGCATCACGCGCAGCTCGCGCAGCATCAATTCACAGCACCGTGCGGAAGAGAAGTTGGCTGAAGAAATTATGAAGCATCCTACTAGGCTTGCTCGTCAGAACTTGCAGAAGCATTGACGTGTTTACGTTTTGTTGCTCCTCAAGTGGGGGAGGTGTCAAGAGTTTATTCAGTGTGTTTTTATGCTTCCGGGCCAGCCGTCAACTTAACCCAATACTATTTGGGGTCTTGCCGGGATACTGCATTTTGTACCGCATTCTCCGAGGGCCATGAAACCCACCCCTGGCTAACTCACCAAGCTAGAAAACAGCTTGGGTCACTTCAGCCAGCAGGCAGGGGAAATACAAAAGAAGTCAAACAAATTAACGTGTTCAGGACCAAGTGAGAAAGAGAAATACCTATTATGATGGCACATCGCGCAAGGAAAGAGGACATCTTGAAATGTGAACGATATACCTGCTCTTCCAGAGGCTTGCAACATGAGTGTATCCAGGTCATGCGTTAACATGTCACAGTGTATAAGATCAAACAACATTCAACTTCAAGCAATCCTTCAAACGCAAAGCCAAACTTTACAAGTGCCAAACTATGCCAAACTTAAGCGGAGCATTCGCCGTGTCCAAGGTCGCAAGTACATCCCCTGGGAGGGAACAAAAGCAAGGGCTGATGAAGGGTGCGCATGTGGCATACAAACATATTCCAAATGGCCTGGACACCCTCTGTGGGGAACCTGCACGAACATGTGTTTTGCACAAGCCCTGCAACTATACGCAAACATAAACCATTGCAACCCCTTTTGCGCCAGCAACCTCATGCCTACGCAATGACATAACCAGACCCAACCCCTCGACATGACATGTAGCCTCTACAAAATGATTGCATGTGTATGGGCCCATTTTTTCTAAGGCCCCAAACGGGTGTGTAATCCTCGACCTGAGGCGTGTATTCAGTACTAAAACAAAATGAAGAGAACACGTTTTTGGGGAGGTCAACCTCACCAATTTCATAGGCATACCGCATACCATCATGCTTGACCCACAGCCCCGCAACCCTGGGGCCCTGACCCCACCGCCTCGCGCGCATGGCGCTCGTGGGGTGCCCACCGGAGTGCGGCACTCCTTTGCGAGAGGAACGGGCTCGGCGCGGGCGCGTTCTGAAAGAAAGGGCAGTCTTGCAGGACCCTCAACCTGATCCATTCTCCAGAATAAAAATTCGCAAATCCCAGGCCGAGGGTTCGTGAGTCCCCAAAGTAAGGCCTCCCAAATCGTTGGCCGGCCAATCCCTGGCATAAGCGAACTGCCTGCGGGAGCGGCAAGCAGCGGAGCTGGCAGCATGGCCGCTGTGAGCCAGAAACGGCCAGGCTTTCAACGCTGTCACAAACGTCAGTCCATGTCAGTCCCAACTTGGCAGCGTGGCGTGCGTTTCGGGAGGCCAGGAGAAAGCCAGAGACACCATTCCCACCAATTCAGGACTGCAAGTGGCTGCTTCTGAACAACCAAAATCCCTCCCCTCCCCTCCGCACCAAAGTTGGGGCCAAAGCAACCTGTCTTGGCCCCTTGCTAGTCTTCCTACTGCCGTCTCGACAGTCTCTTGGAAGAAGGCCACCCGGCACGGCAGCAGCCCACCCAAACTATGCTATCCAATGATGGGTGCGCATAGCTAGCGCCGCTCATGCTGTCCAATTTGACAGCCATCCAAACGAAGCAATATAATATACTGTACATCCTACCAAATCCTGCTCCATAAATGCTGAATGAATGCAACTCCCTGCCTCTGTTTGTAGTGATCATCCTGCCTGGCGCCTGCGAACCCGGCGGCGCAAGCCGGTTTCAAACTTGCAAGTAGTTGGCGGGTTTCCCAGGAAGCGAATGGAACATGGCGCAAAACTGCACGGTGACCAAAATGGTTGCCATGATCATTCCCAAGGCCAAAGGAAAGGCACTAGGGTCAGGAAGTCTCACCCTGGCCCAGGCCACCTGCGCATCCCGCCAATTCCCGCCGCCTTGTTCTGGCGGTAGCTTCGTCAGGTCTACTCGCACCTCAGGCTCAAACACTCTCAGTACGTCTGGCCCGCACAAGAAAGCCACCTCACTTTCACAAAAGGAACCCTTCATAGCCCTTCCATCAACCCCGTTCTCTCCGCCCGGCAAGGGCAAGGCAGAATTCTGGGGGGGGGGAGGGAATTGAATCCTCTTCAAACCGCGTAGGACTTGCGCAAGTGCCCTGCATCACTTCCGGTATCCCGCACCGAGGTTTGGGGCTCCTGCCCAAGCGCCTTCAATGGCCACCTGTGCCAACAGCTCGGGATGCCCTGCTCACCGCCAGAAAACTTTCCATGGCCGTGCGTCGTTCTGCTCGGCAAACCCGGGGCCGGGCGCTCATGTTGCTAGCTTGCTTTGCCAAGAATGGCCATCCCTTGGCCCCACCATGCATCACACCCCAAAACCACACCTACGAAGGGGTCTGCTCAAAACTCAACCATTCCGATTGAACACCCAAATTTGATTTGCCACTCAACAACTGATGTGCAAGCTTCACTTTGAGTCAGAGTTGCAAAACACAATCTCGATTTGGATGAGGACGGAAGCTTTCAAACATGGGCGGTCAATTTGTAAACATCATCTTTAGTTTAATTCAGGTGTTGTTTACAACAGGGGGAGCAACTAGGAAGGGATTGTCATCAACATCAAGCGATAAGTTTGTCACACGAACAAACCAGCCGCATGTACCTGTGTATAAATGAGTCTCTCAAAACGGGGAACCCCTTTTTGCATGGTGCGCAAATCGGAAACCACAAGAAAGCCCACAATCCGGAGGGGCCCATGTAGCACACCCGACAAGCCCAACTCCATCCGGGGCCCCAGCACAAAACAGCGGATCCCCTCGCGCGAGGCCGCTGATGATCCGCCCCTTGGCGCTCATAGCTCGTTATCTGTCCGTGCTCCTGACTGCTGGTTTTCATTCAGTGTGAGCTCAAGATCCTTCATCACTATCCACCACACCCAGCGGACCCAGCGATTTGTCAATTGGCATCAACCTGGGCCTTCTGGCGCCGCATTTGGAGAATCGACTTTCCCTGCTTTTAAGAGGTAAAACCTCCCAACGAGTGGCTGAAAACACAAGAAGCCAAAAGCCCAGCTTGGAGGGATCGGTCCAAGGAGGCACCAGGCCTCCAATGAGGGGCTGCTCCTGACCGCAACCCACTTGTAGACCACCATCCACCTGAGTCCGCCCAACATGTGGTTTCTTGTCCAAATCGCGCCGCCAGCCATCTTGCTTCACCTGCAACAACGCCGAAAGGGATACTAATATCTGCCGCAAAGAAGCACACCCTGAGTGGCGATGATGCTGCAGTTGCTTGCGCCATGGGCTAAGGTCATCCAAGAAGATCACTGCCGACTGCAAATGCAGGTCACCCTCATGCTCATCGTGGCTTCACTCGTGTGTATGTGCGCGTGCAGGTGTTTGCTTGTGGGATTTCAGGCCGGCTTTGGGCTACGCGGCAATTATCAGAAGCCTGAGCCCCCGAGCCAAGCCATTTCGGAGCAGTTCGTCTGATCTCCTCGGCATTTCGTCCCAAGCGTTGCCAACAAGACACACTCCAGACGTTGCCCGACGCCTTCCAAGGCCAAAGGAGCTGGAGTTCTATGCGCTCCAACTGGCAAACCAAATCCCGGCACAATGTGTCCACTCCCCCAGGCCCCGCAGCTGAGCATCAGAACCTTCGAGGTTACGTATGTGCCAAGCCCTTCTGCCAGCCCCCCCAAGCAACCGCAAACCGAAAATAAGCTTTGGGTCTTGGGCCCCGGCGTTTGCTGGCCAGGTGCTTCCATCGCTGTATATGGTGATCCTCGCTGGTGGGCTTCCAACTGCAGGGGTACTTTCCAGGAGAAATGTGGAGAAATCTGTGGGTGCATTCTGTGGCCCAGAAAGCTGTCTTCAAAGGACCTCGCCATATGTGGCAAAAATGTCAATTGGGGCATCCGGGGTCGCGCACAAAGGTGTATTTTCTGTCTTCATTCTGCCCACCACATCTTGCAGGGCATGCTTGGGCATGCAAAGGGCTAATGTACATTGCGTGTTTATGCGTTTGCAACGGGTCAAAGGCTTCAGCCAAAGGCTTCAACCATTGGCATTTACCCATCAAAATGCGTAGTTGAAGGCGTCCGTATCTTTCAGTAACACATCAAAGTGCACCCGAACCTTTCCGCCAGATTGCACTCGGATAACCTCCCGGCCATCCGTGCCGGCAAGCATGCGCGGGTCCACCAGCTGGGCTGGATTGCCAAAAAGTGCACCCAGCAATCTGGTCAACGGGGAGGAGGACAAAGGGCAATAAAGCCGAATCGTTCGAGTGTGCCTTCCAGGCTGGCATGGCACGTGAACTGATCCATAGCCCTTGACCACCCGTCGGTTGCAGAGATCAGTGCCATAGACTGTGACTACAATGCGCGGCCATCCAAAGGGCGAGGTGGACTTATAAACCACGCCCAGCGGGAAGCTCCAGACAACCTCAGCCAAGCCGCCTCGCCATGTGACGAAGGATGCGGGCACTGATGCGCTTGCAAGCTGAGTGATCCCGTCTGGCACGCCAGAGACGAGTGTCCAGTCTGGCCCATGTTGCATTGAGAAGACACACATCAGAGGCCCATGGCCGCCCATCTCAGCCGACTCGATCTCACCATTTAACACCATCCGGAAGCACGTTGCTTGGGACTCCCTGGTATCATCTCGCGATCGCTTGGTCTCCTCCTGCCTGTCCAGTCCCAGCAGCCGCGAGGTAGCCTCCTGATTCTGAATTGAGACCGGGGCAGTGACCTCCAGCGGTGGCGGGACTGAACTCTGACTGGGCTGCGGCGGGCCTGGAGGCTGAGGAGGAGGCTGTGGGGCGTCGGACACCGCGCCACCCAATAAGTTTTGCGTTGCTTCATCCTGTGTTCTTTGCAGGACTGTGTTGAAGGCCGACATCGGCTCATGGACTGCATGAATGCCGTCAGCTAACCACTGCGGGAACGTGACATGTTTGAGCCGTATGTGGAGATTTTGCGTGACATCCTTCCGCACACGTGCTGCATGCATGTGGGTCCTGGCTGAATCCAACAAGACATTTAATATACCTACCGTTAAACAGACATTTGCGGGTCGTCAGGACTTTGAACGGATGATTCCAACTACCGACGAATTGAGAAACCAAACAAGCTCCCTAAACATGTTGAGGCTCAAATGTTTTGATAGGCTTCCTCAACATGCACACTGGACATGGTCCTGTTAGCTTCCTTGGAACTCGCAACCAAGCTTGCAAGCCTTCAAGCATTCCAACCATCGAAACTAGCTGAGGCCAGTGCGTCGCGCTCGAGGTCGAACCTGAGTGCACTGTGAACAGCTTATGGGGCCTACTGCCTAGGTAAGCACCAAGGGGTTGGGGCTTGGCGTCTGCTTCATGAAATGCAGGGGCGCGCGCGTGCGCGCATAACTTCGGGGCATAATTCCAGAAGTTCCAGAAGACTACAAAGGCCTTCTCCATCACTCTATGCGGTGCCATGCAACCAACCCCACACTCGGCTAAGAAAGACTCAAATTGGGGTCCGTCAAGGTGACATCTGTAAGAATGCCTCTCAAATGGTGAAATCATGTGAAATCAACTCCGGCTTTGAGAATATCGAGCAGCCCATAAATGCGCACGGATTTCATGACAGCCACATCCAGCCCGCAACTCGCCAAGGAACGCATCTCCTTGCTCCGCCTTGAGGCCGCTGACGTTTGCATGGGCCTGGCGGCGCCCTGTTTCTGGCCAATTGTGTTTTGTTTAAGCCTGTCCCCCAGCCAAAATATAACAACATTGCCCTTCAACTCCCCCAACACCGTCTCTTTCTTCACAGCGGGCGCTCTATCACCAGCGGGGGCCGCGGCCCCTCTTCCGGCCACAGCGTGGCGCCGTCGTCGCCGCCACCGCCGCCGTCCCTGGCACAGTCCAGGCGGCCCACCCAGGCGCCCAAATGCCCGCAGCGCAAGGTGTCCACCAGCGGCCTCCCAAGCGCCGCGCACCGGGCCTCGCAGCGCGGCTGCGAAGCAGCCGGCCCGTCCTGACGTGCCGAAGCCCAAAGGGGCGCCCCGTGGAACGGTGGAACGGAAGTTCACTCCATGCATCTAATTTGCACAGCTACTTCCACCTCCCAAACTGGAGTACAACGAAATTATTCAAACAGCCGCAAGCGTTGTAGGCCACAGCCCTTGCACAGCCTTTGGCATCCACTCCTCGCAGATTGCCAGCTGCTGGGGCGCAGGGGGCGGCAAGCCACAGGCAGGAGCGGGGTGGGCGTTGTAGCGCCAGAGAACGCTGGAAGTATCGGAGACCAAGTTGGCCTCAGTCAAATGTGGCCTGTGCGACCCGAAGCACTCCAATTCAGCAGGCAGGTGAAAGGATGAGGCGTTTCGCTCGGCAGCTGGCAACAGGGGTGAAATTTGATGGTCCACAGTGAGGGTGGGGGGGTAAGCGACATCTGGGAGCTGGGGGTTGCAGTTAAATTGATGTGTTGACAGAAGCCCCCCACCCCCCATCATCAGCACCATGACCCTAGCGTGCCTTTGTTGCCCGTGTCCTTTGTTTTGTTCAGTAGGATGTGGCTTTCAAATACAAGTGAGTTTGTCCTGCTTTAGTGTTGCCGCTGTTGTGTCAGTGCAAAATTCCGACAAGGCTGTGCATGCCAGAACTCACTGAAGGACTTTCACTAAGGGATATGTACTGCGCAGATCTGCGCAGGGCTCGACATTTTCAGGGCTCGACATTGACTCGGCACTTTGGGCGTGCTGAAAACCGCTGGCAACGCGCCATCATAGCTGAAAAACACATGATGGTTGTATACATCCGTTATCAATGCGGCTCTGGTTTTCAGATATGCATTTTGCGACTGGCTGGATGTCTTCCTTGGCGTCATGTTGCTGGTGCATGAAGTGCTCCGCAAGACATGTGATCCCACAGGGTTATGCCGGCAAGTTGTTTTGCCTCCGGCAAGGGGTCCTAATGACCGGCTCCGGTCAATCGCTGGCAAATCGATCTTAAGCCCTGCCCGGGTGATCTCTCCCGGCCTTGGCCGCGAAGCCCGTCTTCTTGCGCTTCTCGAAGGGGTAACCCCAGCTTTGAAAGGCGTCGTGCAAGGGCGCCTTGTACTCACGATTCTTCACCTCCGGGGCGAGCCAAAGGTACCTGAGTCAAGAACCCACCCAGCCGAAAGCATGTTGGCAGCATGTCCATTGCCAGTGATCCAAGCCGCTCCTGCACCACGCGAGGGTCCAGGAAGGGATACCGCCCCTCAACGCCGTGGGCTCCTCTTTCCGAGCGGCACAACGTCGCCCCGAATATTGGCTGCATTGCTTGGAATCTGGACGAGCCCGAAAAAGTGTCTGTTTGCGAGTCAAGTGGAGGGCAGGATCGGTCAGTTGGCTTGATAGTTGCGAGTCACGTCCCTGGTCTCAGGCATATTCCGATTGCCAGTGCGTTTTGGTTTTGCAGTGACCCAAGTTCGTATTTTAGTTCCGCTGAAGCTACACCGCAGCCCGAAGCCGCTCCTGCCACATGCTCTTCCTTGTGCAGGTAGTCCCGCTGCGTGGACAGGAAGAACTCTGCCCAGGGGAAGATCGTGGACAAGTTCTCGGGGAAAAGCCCGCCGAAGGAGGACTGGGGGCACCACTTCTTGCCCGCGAAGCCGTAGTCGCTGAGAATCTCCTAGGAGAGACAGGCGCGCCGCAGCTCGCGTACATAGGTGCCACAAGGGAGGTCTCAAGCGACAAAACAAAACATTGCATCGTGCGTGCCAGGTTGCAAAGAAAATACGAGATTCTTCCGGGGAAGAAACAAACAGGGTTCTATGAGCAATCCTCCGGGAACCTTTTCCCAACCTAACCCGCAACCCGAGCTTCACCATCACCAACCGCATAGTGCTGAAATTGGATGGCTAACGCAAGTGTCTATGCAAAATCCTTGCGCTCTGACCCCGAGTGCTCATTGGGACCAGCACGGGGCCAACTATCAATGTGTCAGAAGTCGTGATCTATCATAATGTGGACATCGAGTCCAAGTTCCATCGCAAAGCCTCGGGGTGAACCGGTCACAACTACCCTTTAACACGTTTCCAAGTTTGAAGAGCATGCCTGGCTGATCCATTTCAAAGGAAACCAACTTGCTGTTCCTGAAGTCGCCAGCTCTGTCCCCCATAAGCATCTTGTTCAACATGATTCGCATGAGCAGTCGCACAAGACTGAGCCACACCCCACCCTACCACGCCACCGTGACGAGGAAAACAGGGGCATGGCGCAGCCAGGGCACGTCAGCGCCAGTTCCGGACAGGTAGCACAGCGCCCCTCGGTCCCGGCTCAAGCGGACGATGTAACTCAGCCCAATTGCCTAAGCTGCATGCTTGGCTAACAAAGCCTGCAAGTTCTCCACCAGCTAGCTGAAAGCTCTAGCTCATAATTCTTGACAAACACCTTCAAGTAGGTAAGTAATCAGCCCTTTCCCGCAGGCAACCATCACAAAGGTGCAATTGAATACAGCCAGCGCGCCGCGAAGTCGTCCAGGACATTGCGCTGGCCCGTGAAGTTCTTGCCCAGATACGTGAACGGCTCGGCACGCTCCGACAGCCAGCGCCGTTCCAAATCGAAGTCCAAGTCGTTCATGAGCACCACTGAGACCTGAGCGCAGGTCTTTCCGGGCCAACATGTGTTTTCGTTTTGACATCTGGACTGGCCGGCTGACAGTGCTGTGCCCTTGGGCGCTTTTCAGCTGGTCCATGTCGTACCCGCGGCATCAGCAGCTTCTAAACCAGCCAACTTCAAATCGATCTGGTGGCCCAAGCATCAGAGCAGCCCGAGGCAAGTCTTCATTTGCCCCGAAAAAATAATTCTCAGACTTCACGCCCAACCCAACAATCCCAGGGCCGAAATCGGCCCTAACGCTCGCCTCGGAGGAGGCCTTGGCGTAGATGGCGCGGTCGTGGAGCATCTGCGGCATCTCCTCCGCGAGGAGCGCAAAGGCGTGATGCCGCACCGCCTCACCGCAGAGATGCCAGGTCTTGGGTCTGGGTGCTTTGACGGGGGGGTGGGGGGGTGGGGGGGTGGGGGGGGAATGAGGACACAATGACATCGACTCCGTGGTTTTTTGGCCATGATCCGCTTGAACCCTTGGCTGGCTGCGTTCCGCCAACAACTTGAACAGCAAGAAGTGATTACGGCGAGATCGGAGAAGCACGCCGTTGGCGAATCTGGGCGCAGAATGGTGGACGGGACAGGGGTGCCAGCCATTCGACACGCAACTGACGGAGCAAGGGCCGCCCCTTCGTTCGTCTCAAGCGGTCGAGCCATACTACCAGCCCTTGGTGCAATTCAATGGCCTTATAGTAGAGGGATAAGCGAGTTCAACCAACAAGCTCGCAATACCCCGGCTTGCAGCACCTTGAAAGTCTATGACTTGCCACATAATACGATCACTTCCCCGTTACGTGCGTGTTAGCCCTCAACTATTGAGGCAAACCGTGAACTTGCTCAGCGGATCCTAATGCCGCCTGTGGCGGCAGAGAGTGGATGACGGACAAGTAGGTACCACCAACGGCTTGACGCAGATTCCGAACGATGGCTTTTGCGCACCCTTACACAGTTCGTTCCCATTGCAATGTGTGCCTTGGCTCACGCCCACACAATTGCACGGTCAATCACTGCAGGCTGGAGGCAAGAAGCACTGAATCTAAATGGAGCTGAATCATATCTTGGCACCACCCACCAGCCCAACCCCTCGACTGCCAACCTTCCTGCTAGCAATGACTTGCCATTTCGAGAAGGCGCAGGATAGGCAACAGCTTGAAACAAGCCCAAACAAACCCCGCAACAGATTCACTGCTTCCTTTAAGGCAAGCCTCTTCCTTCCCAGCCGCCCACACCTCTTCATGGCCCATACCAGGGTTGCACACTTTAGGCAACTTTTAGAGCTCAACCACACCCCGTCGCGCTAATCAAGCTCCACATCCTTGACTGCTCTCTGTGGCTACCCTCCGTGATGCCTCTCCCTCCAACGGAAAGGCCAGCCCGTGCCAACATGATCCAAAACGGAGCGGGTTGCACCTGCTGATGCAGCGACGCGTGGATGGCCCCCGAGTCGAAGCCGGATGAAAGGCCCACAAACAGCGGGCGCCCCGTCGGCGCCAAGTCATCCGTGCGCAGCTTCACCGCCCGATTGAAGGCGTGGATGAAGTCATCCTTGCAAGACATGCCTCGAACACCGTGGAGTTTCTCCCAGTTGGATCTCTGGCAGTTTGTGGCCCTGGCCAATTGCCGGTGTTGCTGTTCCGCTCTCTCCCCAGAACCCGCTGCCAACCAAGCCGGAAAACTGTGGGAGCTCCGACCATGCCTTTCCCAAACAGCCGCTAAATGTTAGAAGTACGGTCCAGTCCAAGGTTTGCGTTTACCACTTCGTGGGTAAACTAGTAAACAACGGTTTACAGGGCAAAGACCCATGGAAACCTAGAGAAACGAGGCACCCCGCTCAGCAAGCGCAAGTTCTGTTCCACCCTAAGTGCCTAAGTGCCCCGGCCGTGGAGGTCTTGAACTGCCGGAGGTCAAACTCGAAGGCCGAGGTCTGCTTCAAAACCCGGAAGCTCTGGAGGCAAATCGTCAAGATCCGGTTGGGGCCCACCTGCCCACAAGACGCCTTGACTGGGAGAGGTCCGCCGAAGACTGGCAGGGGTCTTGTTATGCAGCTTGTGCTTGCGCGGAGGTGTCAAGCTATGTGTCTGCTCCCCTTTTGGGCTTGAGGAGCCTTTTGCAGCGCTCAGCCCAGGAGCCAAATCCAGTGCACAGTGTTAGCCGCTTCACGACCAGCGCTCCGTCCAGCCGAGCCGCCATATGGATGTCCTGGCTGCGGAAGCCGAGCCGCAGAAGGCCGCTCTTGTAAGAGGCCACTGCCAACTTCTGCTTTCCTCGCGGAGAGCCACTTGACATTCCCCTCAATGTCTTGCAACTCATATGCCGTGCATTGGATTATGTTGCTAGAGGTGCCGTTAAGTGCACCCTGCATGTTGGGAAGGCATCTATGACTCATGAATTGCAACAAGCGCCCTTGAGCCAAAGTTAACCTTGCCAGCCTCCCGCCCCGCAGCCTACTATACCTGGCCAGGCGTCTGAAGGATAGAGAATACCACAAAGGCTTCGTCCCGAAGACGTCAGTGGCAAAGACTGCCTTCTGACTCTCAAAGTCGAAGATTGCGATGGCAAACTCCCCTTGCAGCGCCAAGGGGAAGGACTCGCCTGCCAATGCGAACCCATGCCAGGGTGCACTTAGGAGTGCGCATGTAGGATGTAGGTTATTGTTTGTGTTCAAGTGCTGGCCGCCAAATGCCCCATGTCACGCTGCAACACCAGGTTCGCCGTGATAACTGTGAAATACTGGTCAGGTCTGGCCCAGAAGCTGGAGTATTTGGCACGCCGAGATCCCTGGAGCATCAACAATGACTTGAAACCTGGCTCAAGGCCCCAACCCCGCTCCGCAGCAAGCCTCTTCCCCACACTCCAAAGCACCCTCCCCGAGGCTCCACTCGCCTGCTGTCTGGTAGGCCGGCAGGATGGCCTCCCCATCCGACTGGAAGGCCGGAAGCCCCTGCTCCTCCGCGTCTTGGCTGAGCTTCCGCCAGTTGTAGATCCTGAAAGTCCCCCCAAACCGAAAGATCCAGCCCACAGCATTCATCTCCCCTGCCCCTGTATGAAACCCCTGAAGCTCCTCTTACTCTTACACCCTGGGGTCCGCCATGATCGGCAAGCGTTGGCCCCGGGGTTGCAGGTTGCTTGTTGCCTTTTGTGCTTGTGGACCAAGCTAGGGAGCCATGGAGCTTTGTGCAAACAAGTGATCATGCAGAACCCACATGCGCTTGTATCACACCATGTTGGCCATGGCATGTTTATGGTGTGACTTGTTACAGTATGCTACAGTCATGTTGCATCCACTACCCACTTAGTTCCAGGGGTGAGGGGTGACCATCCGCGAGACAAGGCTCTCCCCATTGAAGAGCGCCAGAATGCGACCGTCGTGTGAGAAGAACGGCTGGGGCCTCCTCTCACCAGTCATGTGCAGCAGGTTGTGGACAAAGTCAAAGCCTCGCCAAAGCCAAAGACTTCCAAGAAAAGCACTGGGTGGCAAGGGCGCTGTACTCAATGCCCTGTCACTTGTGCCAGCAAAACGCGCCGGACAACAAAACCCCCGCGCCCCGTCACAAAACCTTTGCTTGGCAGGATTGCACATCCCCACTGCGCAAGACCCCCTTGGCGAAGATAAGCCATGGAAACGCAAGAATATCCGCGATGTCCGAAGCCATGACAAACCTCGACCTAACCCTTCCTTGGCACTTCCTTATGCAGGTCCCTCCACCAAAGCACTCAGGACCATCCGAAAAATCCATTCCTAGGAGCCATGCATCCGCACGTGCGAGGTGGCATCCGGCCCCCGTGGTCGCAGAAAGAAGTTCACGAACGCCAGGTTCGCGATCAGCTGGTTCGCCGCTAGGAACGAGCACATGCGCAGCACGCGCGGCACGCGGCGCGTGCCCGGGGCGCATGTCACTCCCAGTGCCGAAGAAGCGGCGAAGTAATTGTGATTGGGAGGCTTAATGGCAAGAGGAAAGTCCCTCTCTCAAAACTCTGCAAAATTCATGGCCAAACCCTTCAATCACAAATGCCCGTGCTGGCTTGCACTTGTCGTGAAGCCGAGTCACATAAGCCACTCCCCAAGATGTGCTGCGTCTTGCGTAGCAACTTGAAAAGAAACATGGCAAGCATCTGAAGATCAGCAGCTCAGCGACTTTGTGTGCCCCAAGGCTTGAGCCAATGACAGTTCGGGGAAGTCCCTATTCAAAGAAAGGTGCTCCTTTCTGCAGCTCCAAGGAGGCGATCCCTTACTCTACGGTCAACCTCCGAAGTCCGGAGGCGAGGCCACGCGAAGACGTAGGGGGGGGGGGGGTAATTTTGTTTTCAACGCCCTGTGACCTGCAACGCAGGCACTCCTTCGCCGGGCATTGTGGCCTGGCGCGCTCAATTGCGGGACCGGACGTGCCGCAACCTTGTGAAACGGCGTGCTGGGCCTTGTGAACCGGCGCACCGGGCCCTACGCCGGGCCTTGTGAAATGGCACGCTGGGCGTTGTGAACCGGAGCGCCGGGCCCTACGCCGGGCCTTGTGAAATGGCGCGCTGGGCCTTGTGAACCGGCGCACCGGGCCCTACGCCGGGCCTTGTGAACCGGCGCGCCGTGACCCGGCAAGCTCTCAGATGCGCGGCATGGCACGGCGCCCCGGGCTGTCCGCTGCGTGAGCCCAACTTGAACATCCCACCCAGCAGCGTTCACGGCAAGGTTTCAGGCGCGGCTGACACACACTACATCAGCACGCTGGCCACTGTTTGACGTTCTTTGAAGTGATGCAAAACCAGGGAGAACAATTGCGGAAGCGCTGCGTCCGACCCCCGTTTCAGCCAACTGACCTGAAGCCTTCTTTTTCACCCGCCAAGAGCAGGTTCCAGGCACTGAGCTGACTGAGCTGTGGCCCACACATCTCTCTTTCATAGGATCTCCGGCAGCAGCTTGTTGAGAGCGCAGTAACGCCTCATGTCTCAAGTAGTTTGGCTTGCTTTCTGCGAATTGGTAAAGGAGGCTCCTTGCCCTCTGTGTGCTCCCACCTTGGGGCAGCACGCCCTACATACTGCCTGCCTTCTTCTTTCTCACATCTCCTTCTCTTTTTTTCTTTGCTCTTCTGCCACGCTAAGCCTTGGGGCCAGAAAGAATGCAAACCAAATGCGTCATGATGCGCAGCTGCAACTTGCCAAAAAGACAGTTTCGTCGAAACTGCTTCTTTTCATTTAGTCTGCTTACTGCGACCCTGCAGCTGCTCCACCGCGCGCTGCCCCAAGATCGGGATCCACAGAGGGCAAGGGGCCCAATTCGTAGAATGGTTGAGTCATAAAGGTGCCCGCTTACTCAACCGGGTGCCAAGTTTCCTAACCCAGAAGTGAAGGAATCTGGGACGCACAATCGACCACCTGATTCATCCGGCACAAACCACCGGCCCCTGAAGCAAACCGGGCTTTTCCTTATGGCAGGTGCTGGCCGGGCTCCGTGCTGGCATCGGGCTGGGCGGCATCGGGCCTTTTTGCCCCAGGCGCTTGTCTAGTTAAACCTGCTACTGGCTAGCCATCCAAGTTGCAAGAGACAAGGAAAGGCTTTTTGCAGACATGTCGTCCATGGCTGGCGGCCACCAGCTGGCATGTTGTTTGTGAAGCCTGACCTGCCCAAAAGCACCAGTTAGCAGTCGCACCCGCGATTTCCGTTCCATGTCAAGGGAGCAGGGTGTTTCTCAGGGCATGGAAGTAGGCGTAGGTCCCTAGGCTAGTTGAAGACTCACCAATGCCCGGTCGCCAAAGCCAACGCATTGATGCCACCCACCGAAGATCTTGGACGCCACCGGGAGGATTCGAGAGTTTGGCTTTCCAGCGCCCGCTTTGCAGAGCAACCTGCCTGCCACCGGAAGAGAAAACACCTTCGCCAGGGGCAAAATCCTACACCACTGGATGGGGCAAATGCCCAGGTGATGTCCGGCAGTGAATCCAGCAGTGAATCCAGCAGTGCAGGATTTCCTCCCTGCATCAACCACACTCACAGGGGACCGTCTGACATGCCAGCAAGTCTTCAAACACATCCCCAGAAAGGCCCCCTCTGCATCTTGAGCTGCCTATGATACTCAGAAAAAGAAAAAAAGCATTCCGAGGGCACCTTTCCCACGTATATCTGCCTCCCCTCTGCGCGCAAAGGCCGGCTCACGGATTTGGCGGAGGGTTGAACCTCAGCTTGCATGTGGCGAGCGTGCCGAAGCCAACAAACATCTGACTCTGCGATTCTTCAATGGCATGTCGGTTTCGGTAGGGGCTCCCGTCGTGGACCTCAGATTGCCCCCCTGTGACCCCCTGTGCCACGAAGCATTTGACAAGCGAGTCGCAAACCATTCTTGCCCTATTCTGCAGGTTCTGCCAATCAATCAGGGTGGTCTTTAGGTGAAGGCTTCTCATGAGGTGCAGAAGAACGGACGCAGAGGCAAACAGGGACAAAATGGGACAGAGACAATCAGTCCAGAAAATTTGATGCCTACACCCATGGCCCACGTATTCCTCGATAAAAACAAAGGTAAGAAATAGATCATTCACAAGTTACACAGTGTTATCATACATGCCTATATAGATCCTGCTCTGGATTCGTCTTTTCTTGACTTCCATTCCAAGAATAGAATCAGATTCAGCTCTAGAAAAGCAGCAACTTCTACGATACAAGCAGCACAGAGCATGGCAATCTCGCCGCTTTCTTCAGGAATCCTTCTACGCAGGGCAGATGAAATTGTGCCACCTACGTCCCTGGTTCATGGCCCAAGTGGGCTCTTGGGCCCCGACTCTTCCACACCATGCCAGCCTCCCATCTTGAACTTCACACCACCTGGGCGGAGGCCCGACGGCGCCATGCGGAATGCCTCCACCATGCCCAAGAAACAAATGGAGCAGGCCCTTGCTGAACCCCAACCCCCGCCACACACCTGCAACAGTGGCAGCCATTTATTTAGCAGCATTCCGTGGCACGACACGTCAAACTCACACCTCAAATAAAATTGCTGCTCGCTGGCTGAGGAAGAATCATGCCAACTGCTACCGGAAGGTGGTCACATGTGAGTTGCAGCAGTTATTTGCATAGTTGAATGGTCGGGCGTTTGCACCTCGTTCTCCAACCCTGCAACCATTTGGGCTCGCTGATCTCGTTTTTACAAAACCACATGCAATTGTGTGATCTCAACCACCTATATGAGCAACTTGTAAAACCTAGCCAGGCACATTGGAAAGCGGTTAATAGTCTTCTTTCAGCAACTCTATCGTTCCTGCGGACGTTGAGTGTTTTCTTACTCTGAGAAGTCTACGAAGTACATGTTGACAGCTCAGGCTTTCGCAGCTCCGGCTCGAGCGTCGCTACTTTTCAGTACAAGTTGACAAGTTTAGCATGAATACGCGTTGGGAGCTCCGGCTCGAAAGTCGCAGAATCTCAGTCCAAATGTAAATTACGAACTCGAATTAGCTTCTGTGTGCTCCCCTGAAGACTTGTAGCATATTCTACTGCGCATGTTGGTATGTCATGTCCCTCCCTTTGCATATTGGTGTTGCAGACGTTCGGCTGGGAGCTCATATCTCTTTTTGGGGGTCTTCCTACCTCGATGTTGCACCTAGTTCGGTATGTGACCAAAAAATGCATCCGTCCGTCCCGTATTGTAGCCTTCTGTAAGTAAAAGGCAGTCGCTGCGGTCAACCAAGTCCCTGCCAACGCCACTCGTGCACCACCCCCGCCCTGTGCTGGGCGCCGGGCTGTTGATGAGGCGACTGGCCAGAGCCTCTCCGCAGGCCACCGCCGGGGTCAGCACGCCACCGCGGAAGGGCAGCACCTGCCAAGTGGGCCAGGACTCTCAATCAGACATAGCATGACGATGCATGACGTACCCGTACCATGACAGCTTCCTCCTGAAAAGCAACCTGGAACAACAAAAAACATCCGTCGCGACGCGATGGGTTTTTTGCCCAGCCCCCTTGGTGGATGCTGCCGGCTGGCTGAAAGGTGCGCTGCAGAACACCCAACACGTCTCTTTGTACTTCTGGAAGGTTTTGGCCCCTGTTTGTCAACAACGCCTCATTTCCAGAGCCCCAACTGACACATCTCCCAGGGGGAAAGTCATTGCTAAGCCTGTTGCTACTCCAATTTAAGTGCCTGCGGAAAATACGGTCGTGCAAAGTCTGAGGTGGGGTTGCATAGGGGCAGCCACTTTTACAATCCTTCCGCCATCCTCGAACCCAAATGCCCTGCCTCCCTGTCGAAGACTAGAGTCATCGCCTGGGCACGCAAGCTCGAGACCTCTCGAGACAACAGGCCTTTAGGGACACAACTCTGTGCATGGCATCGGCATGGCATCAACCTGGATCGGATACTGGCTGTCTAGACTGCCGGCTGGCGAGGCAATCAGTCTGCATGATGCCACAAATGCTAATGCCGCCACAGCTGCCGTCTCCACAGCGATGCGGGCAGTTTCAAAGTAGCCGTCCCGCCCGATGAAATCGCACTGAATCTGCGAACGGCAGTCCGCACAGTACACAACTGCAGCGATTCAGACATCGGATGCCCCGTGCTACAACGCTCCCTGCCTAGCAGCAGTAGGAGGGCAAAACGCATGCAACTCTCTGCATCGCCCCAGCCTCGCGGCCCTTGTTTGTCTGAGACCACAGGAACCAGGCGCTCCAGGCATCGTCAAGCCTCGGCTGTGCAGGTTTCTCGCACATGCAGTCAGAGGTGATTCACTGCCTACATTCCTTTTTTGCCGCAAAACGGCGACAACTCGGCGCGGAAATGCAGTGCTCAAACAGAAAACTCAACTTCACAGCTTGCGATGCTGGGCCTTAAGAAGCCTCAATCATGGTTACTTGGACACTTGTGGGCCGGGACCCCGGCTCTTCCAAGGGCGGGCCTTCGCCGGCCTTGTAGTAGACACCTGCAAGCGAGCACGCAGCGAAAGCCAAACAGGTGAGCCGGCGGAGCGCGAAAACTGGAAAAAACACCCAGCTACTTTCGGGACATCTCTCAGTGTGACCGGGGGTGTGTTAATCCACCATTGCGCGGCGGCTGCCTTTGGCTCAAAGTGGGGATGGCGCTTTTCTTCGACTATGGCCTCGGGCAAGCGTACATACCGAACATTCTGAACAGGTCGGAGGTCTAAATGTCTGACCTTTCAGTCTGCTGGATCACTGCAAAAGCTGAAGATATGCTTTGATGGCAACACAATCCAAGTCTCGTTGGCGAACCCAAGGCAACTGTCAACACTGACAACCATGCCAGCTGTCATTCACCAGCATTGCGCCGCCCGTCGGGTCGCGCCTTTGGCCTCTAGTGCCTTCCTCTCCGCCTCCACGCTGCCTCCGCCAGCACCGCCGCCCGCACCGCCCCCAGCGCCACCGCCCGCGCCACCACCAGCGCCCTTCGCCTGGAGCAGCATCTCCTGCGCGACAAATGTGTCATGGGGGCATCGGGGCAAAACAGCCTGCCAGAAAAGGGGCCTTCCTTCTTAGTATTTGTTTAGTCTGTCCTTAAACCCACCAATACTAAGTCACTATTGAACCCCTCAAGTTTTCCCCGAAAATGTGATTCCCAAAAAATGGATTTTCCTGTATTACATGTTGTTTAAAATGACAAGGTTTGCAAGCTCACAAGGGGGGATCAATCAGTTGCAACCATTATGCCTAACACATCGCCATCTGCTCAACGGTGGCGACACCCGCTATCCGTTACAATGTGAAGAAAATCTCAGTGCCATGTTGGAATCAGCTGGGCACAAAAGCCTTCTTTGCCAGCCTGGGATCTTGAGTTGAGCCCGCCTCTAAGAAATTGCCAACTCAGCGGCAGCGACGAACTCTCCCCTACCGGTGCATTGCCAGCACAAAAGGCCGGCCCAACAAACCAGCATGCCAAACGGCCATGCTTGCATCGGCACATCAGGTCTCCAAAAGGTCAGGGGCTCGCCGCCGAAGCGTCACTTCAACTTTGCTTGCCCACAGCCCCCTCCGTCGGCAGCACAGAGAACTGCAGGAAGTTCAGGCTCTTCCCATACGGCTTCCCGCCCATGTCCGCCAAAAGCATGTTGGAGCGCCGAACGATGCGCGTGTCAAAATAGGAGTACCTGCACCAATCCGGCGAAAGGGCGAAAGGCTGCCTCATGGAAGGGGTTGAAACGCTATGCAGCAAATGCCAGGAAACTTAATTGATCGCTCCCAAGTGCTGCACCCGCATGACTCGCACACTGGCTGGGGCACACATTCGGTCCGCGCCAAATGCCCAAGTGCTTGTCTTCCTTAGCTGTATGCCCACTTGGCAAGCCGTGTGTCGTCGCCCTTCGGCAAGTCACAGACTCGAAGCTATGTTAGATCTGCCTTTCGAATGTCCTAATCATGCAAGGCCCCTTGATGGGACGATCCTCCAAAAGCTGTCAAATCATGGGGGCAAAGGTTTGATGGAATGCACTGCCTTCCACAGCTGCACTATGAACATGGAGAGCAATACATTGTGTCGGTCAAAACCTGCTCCCACATGCTAAGTGAGACCTTCATTCCTTCCACTAGTTCGTTGTACGCATCCCTCGTTTCCGAAATATCGCCTTGGTCACGCACCGCAAAGGCCACACGACTACACGACCACCCTTCCCCAGCAGTCCCAGCCGCGGAGATCTTGGACATGTTCGCATCCAAATCCTCGGCACGCACCTTGGTGGTCACCTTGCCAGTGCCGAACTCGATGTTGCAGTACCTCCACTTTGGCGATCGTCCAAAATACGCTCGCCCCTCCTGCTGAGGTTATTTTTTGAGACTTCCGCATCTCAGTTCTGGTCTTGCTCATTTCGACTCTGGTTCAGTAGCTTTCTCTCTCTCTCTCTCTTTCTCCTTCCCTCCCCCTCCCACCCAACGCAAAGAACAAGCATCCAACCCTAGCTTAAGATTCCAATGCCCCCTTCTCAAAGGAAGCAAGCAAGCAAGCAAGCAAGCAAGCAAGCAAGCAAGCAAGCAAGCAAGCAAGCAAGCAAGCAAGCAAGCAAGCAAGCAAGCAAGCAAGCAAACACACACACACACTGTAAAACCTAGTCTGATGCACCACATAACCGCTAACTGCATCAACCACAAGTAACTACCTGCTAGAATTGGCTTCGACCCCGACCCAATGAGTCCAAGTGACCTGCTCCTTGCCTTGATCCTACAGCATGTGCCTGGATTCAAGCAAGTCAGCCCAATGCCCCACTGCCGAGGAGCTTGACACCATGTCGATCGCGATCTGGCACAAAGCCGCCCAAAGCATAGGGATCTCCCATCATCTTCCTGGAAATCGCAAGCTCAGCTCCCGTCAGCGATCCGTCAAGGATGATTGAAGCCGCAAGGAGGGCACCTTTATAGCTCACGTTAAGTCCACTTTCTGGTTGGGCCATTGAAATGCATTGATGCCTTTTGCTGCATATGGTGCCTGCACAAATTGCCATCCGCACTCGATCAATCTGCCGGAGCTGCCCTGGGAGTTGTCGGCCCCCCCCCGCCCAGGCGCCTTGTGTCGTCGCCGCCCGAGGCCATGGTGGCACGTGTCTTCAGCGTACCGCCGGAAGCCGTGGCGACGGCGCCGCCGCCGTTGACGTAGCAAATGGCCTTCGGGCCGCAACCCACCAAGCCCAGTAGCCGCTTTCTTGTTGACACTTTGTGGCTTGAAGTTAGATGATTGAAACACGCTCTTTTCGTCCAAAGCACAACCACATGGAACGCAATCGTGCCGGGTTCGGACAACCACCCATGGCCCTGTTGCCAACAATAGACAAGGATCTGCGAGGAACAAGTTTAAAACTTATCCTGCGAACGCGTGCGCTCACCAAGGACTCACATCTGCTCACTGGCCACATGACGCCTAGCTGACCTGAAAACATGACTTGGTCTTGTCCAACCTCCGCTGGTCTCTCCCAAGCCATGCCTTCCGGAGCTCCTCCCCGTAGTCCTCCCGTGCCTGGCCGAGAATTTCTTTGGGGCCTTCTCATTCACCTTGCAGGTGCGATAGGCAGGGAATAAGTTGGAATGACCCCAAACCATCCCTTGTGGTTTCCTTTAAGGGGATCCCTGGGTTCATTCCCTCTTTCCTTGCTGCGCCCCAAGTCATTCTTGCCTTTGGATGTAAGTCCCAATGCCGGGCGCCTCGTTTGACGGTTTTTGCAGGGAGGCCAAAACGGGCCGAACGGACAATCTCAAGGTGTTTCAGAACCACTCCGTGCTTGCGCCGTTCAACCTCACTTCGCCCAGCCTTCTTGGCACAAAGGAAGGTGCACAAGTCGGGGAACCCACCCGCAGACGCGGCCGAGGGGATGATGAAGGCCCCGTTGCGTTCAGCGTAGCCTCGGCCGCGCCGAGTCAGTGGCGACCTGGTTCAACAGGTCGCTCCAACAAAAGGCTGACACGTTGCAGAAGCCACTCCAGAAAAACATGCGCCATGGGTTCTTGTGCTGACGGGCCTCTGGGGCAAAAAGGTGGCAATCATATGTTAAACATTGATCGGGGTTCCTGTTGTTGTATCACCTGAGTTTCCGACGCCAACGAGGGTTCTGTCAGCTGGCGTGCGTAAGTTGAAAAAATGCTCAAGCACGCTGAGTAGCTGGTGCGGAACCCATAGCTCCCTGTTGCTGGAGAAAACAGATGACCACCCGTATGGCTGGGAACCACCTCAAATAGTGGTCAGTGGTTGGTGGACATCTATCCCCACCTAAAGGATGTCCACCAGAGGGACCCCTATTTAACTTCACACCCACATAAAGTCAGCCTTTGAACGGGCGAATTTCACGTCCGAAACCTTTGGCTTGCCTCCGAAGCCCAAGTTGTCTCCGGTTCCCTGAGGATCCCAACCCCCCACCCCCTGCTCTCCAGCGCCGTGCGACGGTGCAGGGGTGTGATGCGGCGGGACCAGGGGATCTCTCCGCTGATGTCGCAATAGTGGACTCCCATGGTGATGCAGCAATCGATCCTTACGGCCCAGAGTTGCGAATGATACGCAGAGATTTTTAGCTGGAACTCCAATTGCCGGCCTCCGCTCCACCAGTAAAGAAAGGTTCAGCCACAACGAATCAAACGGTTGCTGTATGTTGCTGTCACAGCCGGGGCTCATAAGCTCTCCCTGTGTGAGCATGTAAGGGCCCGCCACGTTGATGATGCACCTAGCCCGGCGGACGGCCACCCAATGTCCAAGGCAACTCTTAACTCTGTCAAAAAGGACATGACTCTTGGGACGCACGAGGCCATGAGGCCTGCGGAAAACCTACGTGGGCACCTGCGGTTCTTACAAAGGCACCACCTTGCACCTTCATGGGGGGCCCTGTCCTGCTTTTTGCCTTTTTTTGGGGAGTCTGGAGTCTTCTACAAAGACGTTCAACCAATCTGCCGCATGCCGTGCCTGGCACTCTTCACAAGGTCAATAATGGAGTAAGGGTCGTCATAAGACATCTGCATCACTGGGGTATCCTGCGCTGGCCAAAGCGGACCACGGCCGAGCCAGCAAGCAAGGAGCAGGCAACGGTGTCTTTTTCGAAGCCAACGGTCCGACATTTACATCCCATGTTAGATTCACTGGTGGCGAGGCCTGGTCCAAAAGTGGCCTCAGAGCGGATTTCTTTGATGATGTCTGCTTTGGTGTCGCCTAGTGCAACTCTTCAGGTCTGAGGGCTGTCCTCGGTGACTTGGACATGAGGACAAAGTTGCTGAGTGCGAGTGCATGCAAAAAGCTGCTGATCCCCTTCAAGCATGCCATGGCGGCATTGCTCCAAGAATTGCGGGCACCTGTCACACTGAAAACCACCCGGCACAAATCAATGGAATACTTCCATAGACATCCAAAACCCGCAACCGCTAGCATCATGACTCCCTCTCCCCCCAGCGCCACCCCACTCACCGGCTCCTCCCAAATGGTGCCGGCGAACTCCCGATCCCTGAGCTCTTGCACCCGCCCAGGCGTGCGTCCGGCGAAGGCAAAGGTGAAGCTTTCCGCGGTGCGCTTCAGGGACACGCGCTTCAGGTACTCCATCATCCTGAATTTGGGGTCCGCATCCAGCCACATCTCCCTCCAAACCTCCCCGTGGAGTGCGTGAGGAGCCTGGAGCCCCAACCCTTGGTACCCCTTTCAATTGAGAATGGGATGAGAGAAGGGTGGCGAAGCCACCTTCCTTTCTTTCTCTGCACAACCAATGTAGCATTGGCAGGGATACTCCCCCCCCTTCCACTGCAGCTGGGCATCAGATATCCGGTGTACCCAGAGACCCCGTAGAAGACCAAGTCGTACTTGGTCCCGTCCCAGGAGCTGCACCAATCGTAGTTCCTTGCAAAATCATGGGGCCAGGCAAAATTGGAAGTCTGACCATGTGCCAAAAGTAAACCTGACATGTCCAATGTCAACCCTGCCGCTCTCAAGCAGAGACGGGTGCGTGCAGCGTCATGCTGGAAATTCACGGGTGTGCGCTGTGCCTCCTCCAGCTGTCGGATTTCAGACGGGGGAGGCCTCTGGGCCCCTGCTCTTCCGTACAACTTGGCAGCAATGTCGAGCAACGGCTTAAGCGCGCATGACAAGCACTGGGACCTCGGTCATAAGCCTTACATCCCAGTCGCTTGTACAAGGGGAAGTGCTCATCATAGATCTTCTGTGCATCGGTGTCATTCTTGTCCTCAATGAGCCTGGCACAAGGCATTTTGCCATGCGGCAACACAAAACGGTGGTGGGAATGGGAAGCCCACTGTCAAGGGCTGGTTTGATGTGGTTTGGAGGCTCGGAGAGTTCATGCTTTTACAAAAAGCCGGCCAGCCCCTGATCCACTGAAAGCCTAACAGAAGCAACAAGTTCAGCTTACTTGTGCTGCGCATTGACAAACCGTGGGAATTCTGCCAAAACAAAACAGGTACATGTGGCGTTAGTAGATGTACAACTGTGGCAGTAGATGTACAACCGTGGTAGATACACAACTAGTACAGCCGACCAAACGCAGCGGACGGCGATCGATGAGGCTGCGTTTGACATCTTGCGCCTGCGGTTGGCCGTGGCCAAAGGTTCATACTTCATCATGAACCTGGCTCCGGTGCCGGTTGGCATCCGAATGCATCAAACAAAGAGCAGATTGCCACCCCGCCGATCCGCTCAATAGCCTTCTGGCCTTCTGCTTAGCTGCGCCTAAAGGCTTAAAATGACCCTGAAACGAGCACTTAGCCAACAGGCACGTACAACATGCTCACAGATTCACAAGTAACTGGTCACAGGTTGCACTCAGCAGACTTGCATGTGCCCAATTGCCCTGCACACATTAGAGACAAACCTGCCGCAAGATAGTCTTGAGGAAACGTCCAACGGTTCACCCCCACTTGGAACGCGGAAAGCCAAACCCCTTGGATCTGGCAGGTGAAGTTGGCAGGGCAAGTCATTTTAGAGCCTTCCTAAGAAAAGCACCAAAACTTGAAGCTGCCAGCTTCTGCAACAACT
This sequence comes from Effrenium voratum, assembly GCA_963377175.1. NCBI lineage: Eukaryota > Dinophyceae > Suessiales > Symbiodiniaceae > Effrenium > Effrenium voratum. The sequence continues at coordinate 35,152 of CAUJNA010000913.1, read as the reverse complement.
TGAAGGCAGCTGCAGGCTTCACATGAAGACATTTGCCCATCAAGCTTGCCTGCTTCGACATGGCAATAGACAAGGGAGACATGGGAGACTCAGAAGTTGTTCATCACTTTGCCCTCCTCAGCCTATAATTTGCCGCAGTGGTGGCAAAATGC
>CAUJNA010000913.1:0-22500 GCA_963377175.1 Effrenium voratum | reverse complement strand
CCACATCTGGAAGGTTGCCGACATTCAGGACTGGGAGTGGTCGCATGTACCATCCGGCGTCCGACACCTGGATGACGCCGAAAGACAAACTCACCGCTCTCGGCTTCCCAACCACTCCTGAAACCGCCATAGCGATGGGAGTGCCCATTCTGCCAGTGGCAGATGTCAGAAGGGCTGCTTCCATAGCCGGAAACTCGTTTCACTTTTCAACTGCAGCCGTAGTTCAGCTCTGCGTTCTCAGCAGTTTTAAGGTGGTGCTGAACGCTTGAACAGGCTGGCTGGCGCTCAATAAGTTTTCTTGTGGATGTTTTGCTAGCTCAACGTTGGAATAGGTCCCTCTAGCGATATCTGACCCGTAATGCAACAAGTTTAAGCAGTGTTTAAGGCTGGGCCGCGTTTTCGAGCACAGACACTTATGAGTCAAATTCGAATCTAGCAAACGCTCCGCCATCCAGACACACAGCTGGGTGAAAGTGCCAGTGCGCTGTGACCCTGTTTGCTGTTGTTCAAGTTGTTAAGCCAAACTTTGCAAATGCTCACATCAATCTATTTGACTGCAAATATATGAATGTCACACAATGCTTGTTTGAGCACACAGCTGAACTCTCTTTCATGTCCTGCCTTCAAGCTTTCCAGCAGATTGCCCTGCAACTTGACCACCTTGTGCTCCGTAGCAGCGCCTGGCACCCATGGGTCGGCGGGGTGAGAAACGGAGTCGCCGACGGAGCCCGAGCTCCAGCTCCCGGGAGCGGGGAAGATCCAGAACTAAGAAAACCATGAAGAGGGAGGAGATGGTTTCGCTCTTCGAGGATAGCGAATCGGGTGAGTCTGCCATGCAGCTTACAGCTAAACCACCACAAGTTTCCATACTTACCTTGCAACAAAGTGTGAACTCAGCGCGAATTTCTTGATATTTATGGTAAGACTTCAAGAAGGTTTTTGATTTCACGCTCAAGTAAGTAAGGTTCCCTGGTGGATTGAACCTCAATCCTGAGAAGCCCAGCCGCAGCACGGGGACGCAGCGCAAGGGAAAGGCCAAGTCAAAGGCGTCTGCAAAGGCAGGCAGCGCAAGCGGCCGTCGCATTGAGACGGAGCACTACAACGGTCAGACGACGTACAAGGACTTTGTTGACAGGGCCTCAGCGGTTACCTTCAGATCACTCGCCAAACACCAGCGTCACCTTTCTAACTTTCTGAGGCCATCAACAAAGGAACAGAGAGTTGTTGGTAACACAAATCACGGCCAAACAGACTTTAATCCATGTCAATCAGTGCCGCTCACTCAGGATTGCCATCTCCTGGACTGGCTGGAGAGTGCGGACCCCACATGGCTTCAAAGAGACGTCTTTAAGGGCGCCCGCCGAGCCAAGCTCTTCTCCGCCCTGGCGTTCAACTTTGGCTGGCTGCCAAGCGATCTCAAGTTGTCGTTTCTTGGCTAAAGAGAAAACTGAACCAGTGCCTTTGACTGAACCCAACCGAACACGGAGTTGCGCATGAAACCTGGCAAATTCCTTGCCCCCCCCCCCCACTAGTGTTTGATGAGCTCCAACTTCGTAGTTGCGTGTTCTCAGTGTCATTGAGATGACGCCCAACCATAATCTGAGAATCTACACGACTGTGGTTTCTTTTCGTTTGTGGGAGAATCAAAATAGACCTTGTTGTCTCATCTGGGTGCCAGACTCAGACCCTGCAGGGATCTGAAGAGTGAGGTGCAGAAAGGTGCTGCGTCGCAGTACGAACGGCGCAACAGGCCAGCAGCCCACACGGGGTGGGGCCCCGACGAGATGCACGCCTACACAAAGTACCAACTTCGGCAGTTTGCCCAGAACAAGCTGAAGCGCCGCGCCATCGGAGGCTATAGCTGGCTTTTGCCAGCGAAGAGCTCAACCGGTGAGCCCGCGCCGTTGCCGGATGAAGTGTTGAAGATGGAGAGCAAAGCAAGCGGCTCCAAGCCCAAGCGCGACAAGGCTAAGAGGGAGAGGTCCGACAGCAGTGAGTGTGGCTCACAGAGCTCCAAGTCAAATTGTGAGGCCAAATCCCGCGACTCCAAGCACAAGCGTGACCGTTCACAGCGCGCTGACCGCACCAAAATGTCTAAGAGAGAGCGGCAGGACAAGGCCAGCGAGAGCGACAGCAGTGAGCAACCTCAGGAGAAGAAGCGCAGCCGGCGTGACCGTGACACTGGGAAGCGGAAGAAGCGTGCACAGACCGACTCCCAATCCCCAGCCCAGAGCAGCTCCGAGTCGGCCCACCCCGCCTCAACCACGACCAAGACAACGCCCAGGGTCGCCGGCTCTCCTAAGATGCTGAAGGGCATGCAGAAGCAAGGCAGGAAACAAGAGTTTAACAATATTCGTACTCCTGCATCAGTTCTCAGTTTGCCTAGTTTGCCTTCTGGCTCATGTGATCGAAAGTGGCATTTTCTCTTGCGCCCCGAATTGTTGGAACGCCCCCCGACTCTTTAAGCAAGGAGTTTCCCTGCCGTCTGTAAGACCCTGTCGCTGTTGCAGCTGTCGGTCACAAGCACTGCGGCAGCCCTTTGCAGGACACTGCGCATGAGAAAACTAAAAAAAAACGCGCTCAGTTCAGGGACACAGGAGTGAACCAACACCAATCGACTCTTTGAACCCTTGTTTGTTTTGCCCCCCCCATTTACAATTTGGTTTGCCCCAACGAGCCAACATGCGCTCAAGATGTATGTTGAATTCACAGAACCCAGCAAAGTTTGCCCACCATTTCGTTCAATCCAGCTACGGACAGGGGTGCCTAAGGCAAAACTGATGACCCAAAGTCAACTAATTTAGAAACATTCTCCCTTTCAATGGTTGATGGGTGACCGGGCACAAACAGATGGCCACCGCTGCTGTTGCAGGCAATGTTGACCAACCTGTTCTTCAAGCCCCCGTAGATGAGGTTCCCGACGACGATGAGGTGGGGTCCCTCTTTTCCGATGATGACCCCCAAGCGGACGAGTCGCCAAAGATTGAGCAAGTCTCGGATGGCAACTCAGCCCTGGTTTCGAAAAGGGACGGCAAAATGCTGGTCTTGCCTTCCAACGAGTCGTGGAAGCTTGCCAAATCGGTTACATCGTAAGCTTGCGCTTTTGGCAAACACTGTGATGTTTATCAATCCAAAAAAAAACACCTGGCAAGTCAACTGGCAGTTTGGGCCACCCAGGAAAATCTGCAAGGTTGCCGACAAGAACGGGACCACTTGGCTTTTGCAGTGCCAGTCGGACCCCAAGAAGTACCCCCCTCGGAGCGTTGCAAAGGCATTGCAAAGCAGCCGCGCCAAGGGACTTGCAGAAGTAACGCACTTCAGCTTAGCGAAGTTTATTTTCACCCGTTTCCAATGAGTTGTTTTGAGCTAGTCGCTTACCCACTGACCCAAAACAATACTTTGCTAAAATATTGAACATCAACTTGCAGCTAGCTACCCGCCCAGACCCCAGGTCAAGTGCCCAGCCTGCGAGCAAGATGGCTCCAAGCACTTCCACGCCCGCCGCGGGCGAAGTGCCTTGCAAGGAGAAGGGTGAAGAGCCCAAGCCTGAAGAGGCTGCGGCAGTTGAGGAACCAGGGAATCAACAGAAACAGGGCGACGACAACCTGGACAAGACCTTGGAGATTGACTTGAACAAGGCTCCGGACAAGATCTCGGAGGCTAAACAGGACAAGATCTCGGATACTCATGCTGACAAGACCTTGGAGGCTGCCGGTCTGGGAGCTGCTTCTGATAAGACCGCGCCTCTGGCCAAGACTACAGCGACCAAAGCAGACGAGACCAAGCCGAAGGCCTCCAATAAACCTATTAGAACCAAATTGAAGAAGGGGGACATTGACACGCTGCTTCCATGAGCCACTTGAGTGATCCAAAGCGCAGCCTTCTGAGCATATGTTGGCCCCTATGTTGACCGTGTTTTGAGCAAAACTAGCCAACATCAAGCCAATGTGAGCTCGCTCCCCATCAGTTCAAAAATAAGGCCCAAATAAGGCCCAAATAAGGCCCAAATAAGGCCCAAATAAGGTCCAAATAAGGGCAACCCCCAACGGTATTTGCAGATTTCAGAAAATAAGGCCCAAATAAGGTCCAAATAAGACCCAAATAAGGCCCAAATAAGGGCAACCCCCAACGGTATTTGAAGATTTCAGAAAATAAGGCCCAAATAAGGCCCAAATAAGGCCCAAATAAGGCCCAAATAAGGTCCAAATAAGGGCAACCCCCAACGGTATTTGCAATATATGGCCAACACAAAACAACCAGCATGGGTTTAACTTTGCGTCTGACTTTAGGAGGGTTTTAATCTCAACCCCAACATTCTGTTGCAATGCGTGTTCGGTGGACAGGTTGCTTGACTGCCTGTTGACTGAGTGACTAAGTGACAGACAAGTATACGGTTTGAAGGATTAAATGTTGGCTTTGTTCATTGGTTGGCCATGCATTCCATCATACCGGATTTTGCCTGACAGCAAATCAGCGGACTTTATTTTGGTCGCGAAGGCGCTTCGGGAAAACCGCTTGCAAATCTCCTGCCTGCTGAGTTCTGCGACTTGTTGGCGTAGCTGGTTGATTGAAAAGATTGCTACGTGGCTTCAGATGGATTGTGCTTGGGTTTTTTTGAACGCTCCAGGCTTGATTTGTTTGATTGGGTGGGTGGGTGAGTGGGTGGGTGCGTGGGTTGGTTGGTTGGTTGGTTGGTTGGTCGGTTGGTTGATTCGTTGGTTGGTTGGTTGGTTTTGTTGATTGATTGACTGACTGACCGATTGATTGATTGGTTGGTTGACAGAGGGGTTTGCTTGATTGATTGACTGATTGATTAATTGATTGATTGATTGATTGATTGATTGATTGATTGATGGATTGATTGATTGATTGACTGATTGAATTGGTGAATTGCTTGCTGGATGTGGTTTGATTTGGTTTCATTCGATTGATCGCTTGGTTGATTGATTGATTGATTGATTGATTGATTGATTGGTTTGATTGATTGATTGATTGATTGAATTGATTGGTTTGATTGATTGATTGGTTGATTGATTGATTGATTGATTGATTGATTGACGGATTGATTGACGGATTGATTGACTGATTGATCGATTGGTTGGTTGGTTGGTTGGTTGATTGATTGATGGACCGACCGACCGACTGCCTGCTTGATTGGTTGGTTAGTTAGTTATCAGCTGGTTGGTTCGTTGGTTGGTTGCTTGATTGGTTGATTGACTTGCTCTCTGATGGCTGGTTGGCCCATTTACTGCTTGATTGATGGTTGATGGGAGGCTGGTTGCTGTAGTGCTTGATTGTTTGATTCCCTGATTGTTGATTGACGATTGTAACTGCCTGATTGGTTGCTGGGTCCGTTGGCGAGGTGAATGATTGCTTGATTGATCTGAATAGCTTTGCTTTCGCTTGAGCTGAGCTGATTTGATTTTTGTAGTTTAGTTGATTGCTGATGAATTAATTTGTTGATTGGTTGGTTGATTGACTTACTGGTTGAATATTAATTGCAAAAAATGGAAATTGTTCAGGAAGAGCAGAGAATGAACGGATTGGTTGTTTGATTGATGGATTGATTGACTGACTGATTGGCAGACTGCTTGCTTGATTGATTGGTTGAATGACTGACTGACTGCCTGACGGACTGCCGGAAAGGCTGATTGAACGATTGCGCGACGTGGCTGCTTGATTGACAAGATAGCTAAATAGACACCTTAAGTAAAAACAGCTAGATAGATTCTGTGATTGCCTGAACGAATGGTGGATGGCTTGACCTGAGTGCTTGATGTGGTTGATATTGGCTGTTTGGTTGCTTAGTTGGCTGGTGGCTTGGTTGGTTGGTTGGTTGGTTGGCTGGTTGGTTGGTTGATTGATTGGTTGTTTGGTTGCTGATTGGCTGGTTGATTGGTTGGTTGATTTACATGACTCAGTGACTGGTTCTGCTTGCCGGATTGATTGCTTGGTAGATTGATTGATTGATTGATTGATTGATTGATTGATTGATTGATTGATTGATTGATTGACTGACTGACTGATTGGTTGATTGCCTGACTGACTGACTGATTGATTGATTGGTTGTTTGATTCATTAATTGATTGCTTGATTGGTTGATTGATTGATTGTTTGATTGATTGATTGATTGCTTGATTGGTTGATTGATTGATTGATTGATTGGTTCATTGTTTGATTTTGTTTGGTTGATTGGTTGCTTAATTGGTTGGTTGATTGATTGATTGATTGATTGATTGATTGATTGGTTGATTGACTGATTGAATGCTTGAATGGTTGAATGATTTTTGGTTGACTGATTGATTGATTGGTCGGTTGATTGATTGATTGGTTGATTGGTTGACTGGTTGATTGATTGGTTGATTGATTGATTGATCGATCGATTGATTGATTGTCGATTGATTGATTGATTGGTTGATTAATTAATTGGTTGGTTGATTGATCGGTTGATTGTCTGAGTGATTGATTGGTTGGTTGATTTTTTTTATTGATCGATCGATTGGTTGCTTGATTGGTTGGTTGGTTCGGTTCGAGTTGGTGTGATTTGCCTGATTCACCGACGGATTGGTTGATTGCTTGCTGGATTGGTGTGTTTTTGATGGGTTGTTTGGGTTGGATTGACATTGGAATGATTGATTGGCTGGTTTGATTGAGTTAGTGAGTGATTGACTGATTGACTGATGGATTGTTTGATTGATTGCTGGCTGACTGACTGGCTGACTGATTGACTGGGACGGACGTTTGGTTGGTTGGTCTACGCGTTGTGATGTAGTGTTTGGTTGCCTGGCTGAGTGGTTGACAGATTCCCTGACTGCTTGCTTGTCGGTTGTTCGGTCGAAGTTGGACTAGGTGTTCAGGTTGGAGGCCGTTAGCTTGCGAGGCTTCAGGGGTGTGAAGCTTTTGCCTGTTCGCTATTTCAGCTACATTATTGCAATAGGGCCCCCCTGAATTCCTAAAGCAATCGTGTTTTCAAAACACGACCTTTTCTTACGAAAGACTGGTGCGCTCAGAGAGGAAGTCTTAGATGAACCAGTCGAAGGCCAATCAAATCCAGTGAGACAGCCCTGCAGGCAACTGCTAAGGTCTGCGCTTGGGTTTTAACTTGATGGTCAAAAATAACAGCGGAATCTTGGCAAGCAGTAATAAGGGTGGGGCTGCATGGATGTTGAGTGAACGGCCTGTCAACGGCGGCGTGGCGCCGTCAGTCAGCTCAGCAGCTCACCTCGCATGAGCCAATGTCAGCTCAAATCGAAATTATGTGTGAAGTGTCTGGGTTTGATCTGCACTGGGCCCATGTTAGCCGTGGCTGCGGGAGCTGTTTTACAGTGACTTGAGGAAGCCCTGAGGTAATTCTGTTTTGTGGTTTCGTACTCGAACAGCTCAGTTAAATCAAAGCAAACAGCTGTTTTAGCAATATACTGTTATTCGCCTCTTCGTGGCTCTTTGACCTTTCACATGCAATATTGACCTGTTGAATCGGCTTCCAAATCCAGTCGCTGTCAATCCGAGCGTCTGGCCTCTCTATGACTTATGATCACGATGTGGTCATCCTGGAGCGCACGTCCGCTGCGCTGCCATGAGACGGTCGAGACAAAAGAAACACGTGTGACAAGCATTCCTTGGGTTGACTTGGCTTGGGTGTGTCTTTTTTCTTGAACCTCCAGTAATTTTTGTGGTTTAAGCTAAAAGGGAAACGAAAAGGCAACCGCCCGTTTTGGGGCCTGTCACACGCTGTGTTGTTAACTTCAACTTCAGAGCTCAAGCAATTCACTAGTGAGCCACAGCCAAAAAATGTCTGGCATCATGCAGCCCAGCGGCCAGACAGGTCATGCTCATGATGGCAATGTTCGCAGCTCCGCTGCTTGCACGCCACCTCGCCGGATTCGACGCCAAATGGGAAGCCCAGCATGGGACACTATCATTGATGGCTCTGACTCATTGTCAACAAATGCGGCCAAGAGCAATGGCACCTCTGAGGGGCCCAGTTCAAACTCCCAGGGGTTGGATGTCGAGCTGGCTGAGGATCGTCCTGATAAGTCTAACCCTCCTGTGCAAAGCAAGAAGTCAGGGCCCTACGATTCTTCGCCGCGGTCTCCTGTGATCCCACTCCATGTGAGACTTTCGCAAAAGACCCTGCCTGGCTGTTGGCCTGCGGGTGGCAGCGATGTGGCCCGTCCTGTGCCAGGAAACGCTGTGACGCCACCACCTTCGACCCAAGCGATCCCTGCAGCAACCCCTCCGAGCTCAAGAAAGGGACCGCAGATGCCAAAGAAGACCATTGCCAAGCAGCGTGAGGTCAAATCCCATAGGTCTCACTGAGCGTGCCCAAGTCAGGGCGTAGTTGCTTGAGTTGTGTTGAGCCTTTATTTGGTTGATAGACCCAGTTTCAAACCACAGGGTCAGTCAAAACTCAATGGGAGGGGAGGAATCTTAATCGATGCTGTTCACTCAGTTATGCTGACTGTCAGCCTCGGCGCTGAACATGCGCATTCAGACGGCAGAAGTAGCCAGAGAGGAGAAAATAGGCACGCGTGGCAACGTCACACTTGCCCTGCAACAGCCTGCTTCATTCCGAACTGGCAAGGAAGTGAACGCCTGTTTTGTTCGTTTTAGTTTGCACAGCGCTGCCCAGGTCCTTCCAAAAACTGTGGCGGAGCATCTTGACGGCGCAAGCGTCCTGCGGCTGGGGGCCAAGTCTACGAGTAGTGCGTAGAAACACGACATGGCCGTGCCAAATTACCCCCGCCCAGGCCAAAACTGGGGGCGAGAGACGCAGTTTGCTTTTTCGCTTGCTCCTCAGTTTGCACGCAAGGTGTTCTCAGTGGACAGTCACATGTGAGCTTCTCAGTCCTGAATGATTTTCACAATCCAGGTTGTGACTCAGTGGCGGGTTTCCCGAATTAGTTGTCTCGATTCTGTTCTTTCTCTTTTCTAAACCAGTCAGCCAAATGCCAAAAAACAGTGTAGCGGGAGAACGAACCAGATATCGACTTGCAATGAGTTCCCTTCAACATGTTTGTGGAGAGGGGTATTGCTTTGTCAGTGAGGTCGGCCTTGTGTACTGAAGGGTTCCCTCATCAAGCATCCTATGTCCAATCTTGAGGGATCAGTCAATAAAATAGAAATCAATCAGAGAAGTTGCTTGGGAGTGGCTACGCAGATAGCCACACAAGTTCGGCTGCGAGAATGCGGGTGTGTCTCAGCTCTGCATGATAGGAAGCACGTAGAAGTTTTGGATTATTGTTACGCGGTGACCTCAACACCTGCCCAACGCTAGCGCGTACCTGATGGCGAAGCAGGTAAACCGCACCGTTGTTCAGCAATGTGAAATTGCGTGTGAGTAGTGAGCAATAATCTACTCGGGTCAGTCAATGAGTCAAGAAAGATGTGCAGCTCTGAGACAAGCGATTTCAACCAAGGTTGCTAAACAAACCTTAACACGCAAACCTTGCACTTACCGCATGATACTGTTCAGTTCAACATCAGCCTGTCTCAATTTCGCGCAAGCCCCGCCCAAACAAACCGACGGGTGACACGCGCAGGACTCTTTTTTCGGGGAACCCCGTTTCACACCAAAACTCTTTACCTCTTTGCAGACCCCCCCCCACAGCATTCTGCTACCTAACTGGGTTGGTGCGAGAGCGCGTTGCTTCAATTGGCGGCTGATCCCCGCTCCAGCATTCCCATGTTGCCACCTACCCCGTCTGCTTGCTGCTTGCTTGGCTTGGCTTGCTTGCTTGGCTTGGGCTTGCTGGCTTGCTTGAGTTTGCTGGCTGGCTGGCTGATTGGTTGGTTGTTTGGTTGGTTGGTTGGTTGCCTGGTTTGGCGGGTGGTTGGTTGGTTCGTTGGTTCCTTGCTTGGGATGGTTGATTGGTTGGTTGGTTGGTTGCTTGGTTGGTTGGTTGGTTGGTTGGTTGGTCGGCTTTGCTGCTTGCACAGTCTGCTTTGTTGCCTTTTTGGCTTGCTAATTAAAATATTTGCCTGCGTCCTACTTAGTTACTTGCTCGCTCGCGCGCTGGCTTCTTACCGTTCCCTGCTCGCTCGTCCGTTTGCGCGCTTGCTTTACTTAAGTTGTCACTGGGTTCCTGGAATGCCTTCGCTTCTGCCTGGCCGGCTGGCAAGCAGGCAGAGGGATGTCTTGGCTGGGTTGTTCTTGGCTTTGTTGCTGGCTCGCAAGCTGCTTTACGGAAGAGTTGTTATCAGCGCATGTTGACTGCTTCTTGCAAGTTTGTTTCAGTGTCCTCTTTGGATATGAATATTTGACGCGGGACGCGTGCGTGGTTGTGCGCATTTTGCATTTTGGTCAAAACAGTCAGCGGGAAAGAGTGCCTCCATTTTCTCAACTGATCCGATTGCTAGTTACGCTGGGTGCGTGCGCGTGTGTTTGTAATGAAGGCGCGTGCCAAGGCCAACTGATTATCAAACGGGTGCCTCGTGCGAACACGATTGAAACTGGGACAGGTGGTGGTGAAGGCGCTCAACCACATCCTCGTTAGCATGGCGAACAAGAACCTGGCTTCCTTTGTCCCTGACTGGGTCAAGGGCGACCGTGACAAGCTCAAGGGGAAGGGCATGCTGAATCCTGATCTGAAGCTTCCGCCAGCGGACGAGGCGCCGCTCCTGAGACTGGACGCTTGGCTTGCAGCAGTCCCAAGAACTCAAACATCCAGCGCTACCTTTGTTTGACCTACTTTCTCACCAGTCTGCTGCTGGCAAGCCTGACAGCCACGTCAGTCAGGTATTTCAAACTGGTCCATTTAACCAAAATCAAGTGTCGTTATCTTGTTACTTGAGTCCAGCAATAACCCCCGCCCAAAACACATTGCCGTTGAACAAACGTTCACCGACACTTTAGACAGACAGCGTCGTATTGATTTTCTCACATGTTCAGAGTTCCAGGTTGCAACCTGTTGACGTTGTAGCGGGTTTCTGACTGACCCAAGGCACACAAGCGTAGTAATCTCCTTCTGCAAAAAGAAACTTCTGATTGACTTTTTGGTGACAGAACTGCGCCTGAATCAACTCATTCAAGTCATTAACTCATTGACCTGCGCGGCGCAACTCCCACTAAGCCCTGTTATGAAACTTTACTGTCTCGCCCATTGCTTGAGTTAAGGGCGCAAGGGTTCCAGTCACTGCAAGAATGCTACACCCATCGGGGACCGGCAAAAACTGAATTTGTTTGAACTCCGTTTCTCAGGGCGCTCATCATTGTGGATTGCCAGTGTGAGGTTGGTTGAGCTGTTTTTGGGTTCTGCGCGGACCGAAATGAAAATGGAACACATCAGCCAAGCTCCCACTGTTACAAACACACGCCTACCTGGGCCAGGGTGGAATGCACATGCGTAGTTTGGCAGTAATATTGTTTTGTCAGTACTGCCCCGCCAGCGCATCGCGTCGGTGTGATTCAAGGTCTCCGACGAGGAGAAGGTGCAATTCAAAAGTTTTCATTTTCTATTCAGCCACGTAGGCTGTCGTGGCTTTTGTGAGCCAGAACATTCCCATCCACTTTGGAATGCGACAAAACGAGCACTTCGAGAATGTGACCTTGATTTGGCAGTTATGAAGCTCACCATTGTGTGCAATTTTGGTCATGGTGCATTTTGCACTGGCGACAGGTTGCTTTCTAGGCAAGAGTATTTGCACAAGTACTTGCAAAAGCAGGATGCTGCTTATTTCCAAGAAATCGCTTTTGAGATTGCCCGTGACAACGATGAGCACCACCTTGTTGTAGATGAAGATCACGCAGCATCTTTAATTGAGGACTTCATGAACGCACCGTCAATCAAGAATCGAGGGTTGTTTGCGCCTGGCTTACAATTTGTTGCAAGGTTTTTTCAGCTTAAACGCTTCCAGAAATTTCGCAAACGACTTTTATTTAGATCAACTGTGTGATGATTGTTTCTTGAGCCCACTAGGTAAAGAACAAGGCGTGGTTTGGCATGATGAATGCTTTCAGGGCGGTTCTGTCCGACTGGACGGTGCTTCGTGAAGCGTCGTGGGCAATTTTGCATGAGAGCGGCGGAGCTGTGTCTAGGCGCATTGTCTTGGCAGGCGTTGCCACATTTTGAGTTTTCGTGTAATTGTAGCGTTGCCAACTTGCAGTAAGACCAGTCCTGACTACCACATCTACAGTCTAAGAGAACAACTGAAGTCATTAAAATCTCTTGACAGTTTTATTGAAACCCTCAATACAGCGGCGGTTGCCGGCAAATCAGCAAATCAAGTCACCAAGTCTGCGGGCCAAGGTAGACAATGATGAGGAACTTCCGGAGCGCGCAGACGAAGCCGCAGATGGTCCTGAGGATGGCAACCAGGAGAAGCGGTACACTAAGGCAGACCTTTACAAAGCCTACAAAGGCAAAGGGCCTTACAGGATGAACGCTGATTTCCTAAGCGACATCCGCTTGAGGGCGTTTGCAGCCGCAATTGTGTTTATCACTGACCCTCTCCAGCAGTTTTACCACAGGGGCTTGAAGGCATACAGCGGCAGCCCGCAGGGTATGATTGACTGGATTGCGCGCCGGGCTGCCGGCGAAACCATGTCTACTGCAAACGCGATTCTGCAAGTTCTTACTGACCCAAGTTTGTACGCAGCAATGAGGCTGACTCCTGCCTGTAACCCCCCCGTAGACATTTCAAGCCCTTGCTTGGCTGACGACATTGAGCTGGCAAGCAAAGCCGTTGACTTCAGCGTTTGCTTGGCTTCAAACTATGCTTGGGGGCAACTTCTGTATCAGTTTACCCTTCCGCTGGCATGCGCAACGCTTTTGATGGCTACAGAAAATGGTCGCAAGGAGGGCATGGGCAAGTTGAAAGAGCTGGTTGAATCAGTTATGAAAGCAGAAGAACATGTAAAAGGCAAGGCGAAGTCAGCCCTTGCTTCCTGCTTGCGAGACCTCGGTTGGACCGAGGAACCGCTGGCTAGAGAGTTCATGGTGAGATTGCTGAGGGCAAACTTTGAGCTGGACAATCAGGAGGAGTACCAAGCACGCCGGCTTGCCCTCAGGTGCTTCTTGGGGAGTTGTTCTACAAAAGAAATCCTCGAATCAGTTTTTGCTGACCTGCAAGACGCTGCTTCCAGAACCTGCAAAAACAAGAAAATCGCAAGCCACGCAGTTTGGTTCTACGCCTCAACATCAAAATATGTGAATGCTTCTGGTATGAGCCAGCTATTGCCAGACACTGGAGCATGGGTGAGATGGCGCAAACAGTTCAGCAAGGAGAGGTCTGAGCTGCAAAAGAAGTTCAACAATGCATTCAAGATTTCCAGCACTGAGCTCCCCACAGGGGAGGACATTCACATCCCTGGTTCGGCGGCTGGGGTGAAAAAGTCTCAGTGGAGGAATAGTGGGCCATTGAGCCACTACCGAGCGTCGGCTGCAGCTCTTTATCTCATGGCTGACTGTCACAATGAGTTCAAGCACTGCAGTATGGCGTGGGCAGGACTGCACCGCCTTGTTTTCATTGGAAATCTGCAACCACTCTGTTGAGGTAAACGTTTTCATGGGGGCATGCTTTTCCTTACTATTGTACCTCTCCGAAGTCCCCAACACCCTCGAAGCTCCCAAAACCCTCGTCAGGAGTCCTCCTGTCTCGCGGCAGCGTTTTCTTCCACCGCAAGGAGCGTGAGCATTTCCTGTCGCTTGGGTTCAAGCAGTGGTGCTGTATCGGGGCACGGTTGACTTGCGTCAAGGTCGGCAACAAGGACAGGGGGGAACATAGTTTACATTGTTTAGAACAAGGGGAAGCCGTTCTAGGGTTCCAGGCAAACCCTTGAAACATTGTCAGGCCCACCGGTGGTGTTTTTTGACAAAGGGGGGTTGAATTCCCCAGCCGTTCTAGGGTTCCAGGCCCACCAAGGCTCTTTAAACATTTTTAGACCCACCAGTGAAATAAATATTTCTTCAACAACTCTTTAGAAAAAGGGGGGGTTGAACGCCCAAGCCGTTCTAGGGTTCCAGGCCCACCAAAACGCTTGAATCAATTCGGTGAGTTATTTTTCCAACTCCCCGAGTTGAATTGATGACAAATAATAAGCGCAAACCTTTGACCAGGAGTATTTGGCAATGAGCTCTGATTCAGACATCCTTGAAACCATGTTCAACTACACGGTGTCCCAAACTCAGCCTGTCTGGACCCACGTGACCGTTCAGATCGTGCCTCCTGCAGCTCTACCACCTGAGATGGCCCACTTGGGGTGCTGTTTTGAGATTATGCAAAAAGACCAGTGGGTCTTGAAACAAGCGTTGCGAAAAGGAGTGGACATGACTGTCCCTCAGCTTGAGCAGACGTGCAAAAGCCTTGGAGTTGAGTTGCCAAGCAAAGGTCTTGGATCTGGAAAGAATGGCGGCATCGTCAGGCTTGACTACATCAAAGCTCTCGTCAGGCACGTGCTTGCAGGGGTCCCTGAGTCAGAGCAAAACCAAGTGGTGGCACTGATGGGTGGTCAAGTGCAAAAAGAGGTTGACTTGGGTGTTCTCGCCTGCGTGTCGCAACTTGACACGCAAAACCAAGAGGCCTTCTCTGAGCTGAAGAAACAAGCCTTGGAATCTTACGACGATGCTCTCTTTGGAAAAGGGGCTGCAGGCAGATTGGAAACAATGACTAGGTCTGAGCTTCAAGCTGTGAAAAAACAAGTGGATGAGCGAGTGTCGAAACTGGAGGAAGGGCAAACGGCCCGAAAACATGGCGAAATGATCAGACTCTGGAACCTGACGCCAAGCGACCTCAAGGCGCTGCTTCCAGGCGGCGGAGCCATCATCGGCATGTTTTGGGCAAGGCATCACCCCTATGATAGGTGGTGGCGAGTGGAGTACCCGCTCGGCCGCTCGCCTGACCGTAGCTGAGTGTTTGCTGGTGGGATTTCTGCAAACGGTTTTTCTTTGACTTGGCCTAGTTTTGATTTGACAACACCTGTGCTGTTCTTTGTTTGTAATGCTCGGGTTCAACGAGGATTCAACAAATGTAGAGGTGTGTTTGTCGGTCCTTGTGTGTTTGCCTAGAAAAAGTTCGACTCATGAGTCATTCGCGCTGTCTACCTTAGGCAACCCGCTGGAGCGTGACAGTTGCCAGCGTCAGTGGCCAACGAGAAGGTGTCCGCAGAAGATTGATGCTCTGAGAGAGGTTCTTCGCTTTGCTTACAATCGGTGGAACAAACTCAACCCCGGGGATCAACACAGAATGTGCCTGGGTTGCACGCGAGTACTCAATGGTTCAAAGCCCAGAATTGTTCACATCAGTCATTCCGTCCATCGTGCCAACTCAGGCCAGACGATGCCAGATTGCAGGAGTATCTCGATCACATGGCTGAGTGAATGCAATGAGCGCCACCAGGAAGCGCCACCAGGAAAAAGTTGCAACTGCGCTTGACTTAATGAAAAGGGTCTACATGGCAGGGTCCGAGTTGGGTCTTATTTTAGCCCCAGTCAAACTAACTTGGGGGGGGGGGGTAGTCAGCCAGGGGGTACTTTAACATTCCATGATTACGAGCATCGTCCCTCCTCCTGTCGCGATCATCCTCGCGCCGCGGACGGTATCTGCGCCTCCTCGACTCTCTGGAATCCCTGGTGTCCACGGTCCTAACGGACCTCCGAGAAGGAGTACGGGAAACATCCGATTCCCTACGCCTCCTCCCAGATCGAGAGTTCGTCACGATCTGGTTGAGAGCCTCCAGTGCCGACGCGTCCTCACCATTCCTGATGAAATCCCTGACCTGCTTGTTCAGCACTTTGTTGGTGGAGATCGACAAGAAAGCGTCCACCACCGAACTCTCAGGCAGCACCAGAAAGTGACCCTCCACCGGGCTCGCCGCGGCCCGCTCAGCAGACTGCAGCCGGATCTCCCCGCCTTCAGGCTTCTTTGCCATCGCCTTGGAGGCAGTCAAAGGCGCTACCGCATCCTTTGCCGAAGATCTGCCAAGCGCGGAGTGAAGATCATCCCCGCTAGCTTCTCTCGCTGCCGCACCTGGTCTGCTGTCGACGTCGCCAGGCCTCGTGGGCGCCTCCCGCTTCGTCGGCTCCTTCGCAGCCTCGTCGGGATCCCAACGGGATTTCCTTTCTCTCTTCTGCCCTTCGGCCGACCCGCGGCTACTGCCGGGAGCGTCACCTCCGCCTGTCTTCTCCTTCTTGACCTCAACCTTCGGTTCGGCCTGCTTCGTCTCCTTAGCCACAGCTTTTGGAGCCGGAGCACTCTTCGCCTCAGATGCTGAAGCAGCCTTCCCTCTCGGCTCGGCCTTAGGAACCGGGGTCACTTTAGCCTTGGCACTCGGCCTGGCCCCTTCAACCACCATCTCGGCCCAAGACTTCTTCGGCTGAGCTGCTGCTGCATCAACCTCCATAGGAGCAGGTCCAGCGTCATCCTTCGCCTTTGGGACGGATGGGCTACCGCCCTTACCGGATCCTTTACCCGGCACTTCACCTGACTTTGGTGGCGGGCCGGAAGGACTACCGCCCTTACCGCCCTTTTCCCCCTTTTTCCCTTTTCCTTTTCCGCCCTTGGGGACCGGCTCCTGCTTGGGACCAGGACCCGGCGCAGCATGATGCACCGATTGGAGTCCCTCGATGTCCACGTTCAAAGGTTCGGGTTGACGACCGACAAGAACCGTCCTCACCCTTTCGTCACTAACGTAGACGAACGGGTCACGGAAGGGTGCGGGAGGCTCCGACTGTCCGGCGCTGATCGCCTTCTGCACCTTGGCTATCGCCTCCTCCAACCTCTTCTTCTCATCGTACCCCGTCTCCGATACCATGTACTTCCTGAGCTGCGAAATCAACGCATGACTCTCCAGGATGTCCACGTCCTTTCGATGGGTCGGGTACAATGGGGTCAGATGACCAGCCGCGGAACCAATCACGTAAGCCATCGGAATATAGAATGACAAGTACGTGTCATGACGAGCGAACTTCCTAACGGAAGTCGTCATACGCCTACCCCACTGAGCAGCGTGTCTTGGGTTGGCCCGGAAGTACTCCGTGACCGACTCAAATTTATCGACTTGGTTGGTCTTGATCAGGTGCTTCGCCACCCACTTCTCCACAAACGCATCCGAGGCCGAAATCCCGGACACATAGGAGAATTGGAAGAGCACCTTCGCCAGCTCATCCCACGCCGCATCGACACCTCCCTTGTCTTCACCAAGATAAGGGGGAAGTCTGATGCCGCTCTGCACCGTCATCCTCAGATCGGATGCCATTGAATAGGAAATCAAATTCCTCTTGATGACTCCGACCACTTCGGAGGGGATCCTCCTGGGCTTGAACTGCCCCATGGTCCTCACCCATTCCGGCACGATGTGGCATCTTTCGAAGTCCTTTTCCTCCGCGTTGGGGATAAAGTTCGGGTAAAAGACCGGGAGCGCGCACCCGGGACACAAGTGCATCCCATTCGGCATCAATTCTGCGCACCTCAAGCAGAACGTGGCAGTCACATTCAGCCTGATCTCTTCCCGTGATCGCCTGTGCTCTCCCCTAACGGGGGTGAAGTCACCGTAGTCCCAGGCCCGATGGTACACTATCGTGTAATCATCGTACATATACGCCGCCTTCCAAGCCCCCATGTGGATCTCGTTCCTAACGGCAAGAGTCTTCCTTCTCGTCAAAAACACGGGTCCAACCAAGGACCAGTGCACCCGAAGATCCACCATTACCACCACGTATCTACCGGAGTAGTTCCGCAGCCTGTCCCTGACATACCACGAAGGCGATACCTCAGCATCCGGCGCCATGGCTCCCACAAGTGGGATCAGGCCCTCATCCTGTCTACCATCCCCAATGGTCTCGTACACATCGGGCCTCGTGATCAATATCTCGATCATGGCCTTTCCATTTCGCCTCACCCTTTGGAGCTGAACCGCCTTCCGAAAGTCCGAGAACTTCATGATGACGTATCCCACCATGGGGAGTTCATTCCAATGCATCTCATACATCAGAGATCCGCCACGTGCATCTTCCTGAGTATACCTGTGCCTAACGGCACTGTAACTCAAGTCGCGTCCGATCCGCGTGTGCCTAACGGCAAC
This sequence comes from Effrenium voratum, assembly GCA_963377175.1. Taxonomy (NCBI): domain Eukaryota; class Dinophyceae; order Suessiales; family Symbiodiniaceae; genus Effrenium; species Effrenium voratum. Next base: position 4,481 of record CAUJNA010000913.1, on the reverse strand, counting down.
CAACCTGGTGCTCTCTTTGAGGAGAACGCCATCCCCGTCGTACATGACCATGAGCATCGCCTCCACTTGCCCTATCGGGAAAGCTTTGAGCGTCGGAATGAAGAACTTCCAAGACATCTCAGCGTTCTCCATACCCGAAATCTCCTTCAGGAACCAGATGGCCTGGTCACTTTTCACCCAGTTTCCAGCCTCACGTCCGGTCTCCTTCAGCACACGCTCCTCGAATAACTCCGAGACTCTCTTTGAATTGATGACCAAACCGTCGAAATCGCACGAGAGCAGCCTCATCAACTCCTTCGCCGCCTCCCGTCCTGCAACAGTGCCCACGGTCTCCTCGTAGTTCGGGAGGTATTCGCCCAACCTCGTCTTCGAGGGAACCACAATCTGGCAAGTGACGGCCTCATCAGGGATAACTCCCGTTTCCCTTAACTCTGGATTGATCTCTCGCCTATCGGCAAGATAATCCTCCTTCCCATCCAGTATCACAAGATTGTAGGCCATCTTGCTCGCCGCCCCACTAGGCCTGAACTTCCTGCTATCATCCAACTGGTCAGGAGCAAAAGGTCCACTAGGGGCGGCCGCACTCACCAGAGGCGCTCCTCGCCCAGAGCAGAGGTGCTTCTTGTGAAAGTTCACCATCTGATTCAGCTGCGATAGTGCGTAGGCACGATCCTCCAATGACGCACTCTTCATCCCGGCCTCAGTCAGAGGAGCCTCAGGCTTGTCATAACTCGCCTTACCGCCCCATCTCGCCGCGACCAGCTCGGCAGACTTCACAGGGTCGATCATATTTCCCGACCACTCAGGCATGTTGCTCAACCTCCTAGTCAACGCGTCTACCGACGCAGCCAAGTCTTCGTCCGTCACGGTGTAAGGGTCGACCTTCTCCCTGTCGTCCTGACCCACATCCGGGAGCCTATGGTCCCCGCGGATGGCCTCCATCGCGGTCCTCTCGGCTTCCTCAGCCTCCTCCTGCGTGGCCACAGCTCTAGGAATCAAGAGCGCGACTTCAGCCGGCAACGACTTCTCCATATTGATCGGAGTGTTCTTGGGAAGGATTCTTCGATCATCTCCCTCCCCGCTGTACACGTATTCCTGAGCAGCCTTTCGGTACTCCTCAACGGTAGCCCCTCTGTAGTTGGAGACCTTACTCGGGTCCGCCTTCCCAGCCTCAGTACCCCGAGGCGTGGGCTCCTTCGTCCCGGTGGAATCCTTCTTGGAGCCTTCCTGATCCACGTCCATGTCGTCCTTCTTCTTCTCCGTCACGGACAGTTTTCCAATGTCAGGAAGTGTCACATCATCATCCTTTCCTGACCCGGCGCCCCTATCGGGGGCCGGCTCGGTCCTCGGTTTCCCCGAAGAGCTCGCCCCAGGGTCCACATCGCCCTCGTCGTCCACATGCGGTCGCTTCCCCCACACGATCTTCGTCTTCGGCTTCAGCGGGACGGCGACACCTCCAGCCATATGGTGTCCAGGCCACGTGGCTCCTTCAGGGTCATCCTCGAACCATGATTTCCCGAACGGGAACCCATCCCTTCCGATGATCTCCTTCCTATCGGAAGTAGATCCCGAATGGGACAACGCAGATACATGAGACAGCATGATCTCAGCCGCCGACTGCGCCAGCGTATCGGACATCTGCTCCCTTGTCGGGATAGTCCGCAGCTCCGGAGCGAGGTGACCGGCAATCATGCTGAAAGGCGCAGTTCCCAGCCGCTTGCCCAACACCGCCTCATTCAGCGCGTTGAAATACTTCTGCAGCTTCTCCAGCATCGCCGTCGCCGCCGTCAGCTGAGGATGAAACATGGGCATCCGCCACGCACGCCCAAGGGCGGTATCCACGTGTGATGCGATCACAGAGATCGTCCCTGTCAGCAAGTGTGACGATGCAATCTCCGGTACCCAGGTCGGGTCGTCCAAAGGAATACATTGACCCGTCTGCGCGTTCAGCAAGGTAGCCCTCACCCCCGGCGCTCGAAGGCAATCATACGCCCTGCGGTTCGGGTCACTAACGACACCACGAACCATGTAATCATCCCGATCGGGCATATCTGCCCAGTCCCCCGGAGGTGCCCGCCCATGATGGTACTTCGCCTGAATGTCCTGCCTCATCCCTAACGGGATATGGGCAGCCTCGGACGCCACCTTCTTCATGTTCCATTGCTGATCACCCCACAGCATAGACTTCCGATCTCGAGGATTGATGTACTCCTGATCGATCCTCCCAGCAGCTCGGGAAGCATACATGTAATCGTTATGTACGGCCCTCTCCAATACCGCGGTCCACTCACTATCGCGATTCGGGAACACAATGTGGCTAGTCTCGTTCGCCTTCCTCCACTCCTCCGCGGTAACCCGCTCTTGAGTGATTGCCTTGTTCCTGATCACAGCATAGATGAAGGGCTCACCAGCCTCCCTAGCCAGGACATGCTGAACGATGAACCTCCTATTCGACCTGCTTTCCGCCGGTCTTGATGATGTCCGCGAGCCCCTCGTGGATTGATATGAACCATGCTCACGGTGATGCCGAACTTCCGCTGACTCCAACTCGGGCGCCTCTCCCGGGTGCTCCGGGTACGGCGTGTTTGCATAATTGTGTATGCCCCCTCGAGACTCCTGGGTTGAAGCCGCCTTCGGGGTCGCTGCAGTATCCCGCAGGTCCCCGTCGTCGTCCGTATACTTCGGAGCATAGGAGATAGGCACACCCGGGCCACCTGCACCCGACGCCTCCTCCTTCTTCTGACCACCAACAGGTTCTCGAGCCCTGCGTTCCTCCCTAACGGGCGACGCCGCTCGCTTAGCCGCAGGCGATTCCATCGGCGGCTCTGTCGTGGTCGTAGTGGCCTGAGGCACCTCAGCTGCCCTACCGGGAGTCTCTTCCTCACCTACAGCGGGAGCCTCGGCTTCCTTCTCCGGCTCCATCTCAACGTCTCCGGCGAACTCCAGCACCTCGGCCTCGGTCGGGACCCCACCATCGTTGAAGGTATCCGTAGGAAGATCGACCCCTTCCCTATCGGGTAGGAGATCATCGACCTCGGCGGAGCCACCCGCGTTCTCCTCCTCAATCGTCGCTCTAGGCGTTCGAAGATTCGAGGACCATCGATTCCCAACTTCGGTCGCCGGGACCTGAGGTGAAGAAACTCTCGGACTCCGAGGTGGGTTCGGCGGGGATTTCGGTCTCACCGATGCCAGCATCTCCTTTGTGACTAACGCCTTAGGAGGTGCTTTCGGGGCAGCGATCTGACCCTCCACTTGCTGACCTGCGTCAGACGATTGCCCTCCAGTGGCAACGCCTACCGGCGGTCCTCCCAGAGCGGCACCTGTCATGTCGACATCCTCAGACTCAGACATCGATCCGCCATCACCCATCTTTGAAGAAGTACCCTCCTTCAGAAGCTTGAGGATGTTGTCCCTGATGTGCAACGTGACAGAACCAGGCCATGTGGTCCTGGTCAGGGAGAAAAAGTCCGGAACTGCCGCAAGGTATGGCGGCACCACGGCCCATGCTCTCTGGACCGGCCGATTCCTGCCGTAGCTGTCAACTTCGCTCCCCCATGACACCGCGTCTGCTGAAACCACTGGGATCAGGTTCGCACGGAGATCGCCCATCTTATGCTGGATCTCCTTAGTCATGTGAACCCCTTGGTCACCCTCTCGATCTAACGATCGCCCCGGACCACAAACCATCACCTTGACCTTGTTGTTGAGTGCGACCAGCGACGCCACGTCCTTACTCCACACGGTCGCCGCGTCACTTCTGGCCTTCCATGCGTTCCTCTCCCACCTATACAGGTAGGAGCCACGGAGACCAAAAACATACAGGTCATGCTTGGCGGCATCCGCGTTGCCGTACTTCTGGACGCAGTCGTCCGTCCGCTTGTCCGTCAGCTCGTACGCCTTGTCAATCATCATCCGAAGGGATGTCTCCTCGTTATCACGAGTGCTGGTCACGTAGTGCACCTCACAGTTCTTGAACGGCCGGTTATCTGGGGAACCCCTCAACCGGTCATTCTTTGTCCTGCACTTGAGGATGTCCTCCGCCAACGTTGCTGGGTCCATCCCTGTCTTGTTCTTCGTGGATGCAGTGTTGAACGTCTGATCCAGCAGATAGAACACAGTCGCATCCGGGGCCGCGGACTCCTCTTTGAACACCGGAGGACCGTACCCGGCCGCCATGGCCGCAGCGATCCTCACCGCAGCACCTGTCCCACTAGCCGCTAAACACCGAAGCAAGATTACCATCTTGTCTTGGTAGCGACTCATCTCGTGCAGAACAATGGATGGGTAGATGGACAGCATCACATCCGCTAACACGGCGATTGCCCATGTGTCCCACAGCCTTTCCATTTGTATGGGATCAACTGCCACACGGGAGAATCCTCCCTTCGGCAGCTCCATAGCTGGCGGAACGACCTTCCCACTCCTGACCAGGCGCATCACCTTCCTAGCTTGCTCGAAACACTCAAGCTCCTTCGGGAAGA